>VZQC01012742.1:668077-771421 GCA_009823505.1 Rhizomys pruinosus | reverse complement strand
AAAAAAAAAAAAAAAAAAAAAAAAAAGAAACAGAAAGTTCTAGTAGAAATAAATGATGTAACACTGAAACTCAAAACACTTGAAAGACAATAATGAGTGAATCCCAAACCCAACAGACAGGAAAACATAACAATGAAATAGAAACAAAGAAAACAATACAAAGAATCAATGTGTCCAAAAACTGGTTCTCTGAAAAGATAAACAAAATAGACAGACCTCTAGCCCAGTTAACCAAAAATAAAGAGCAACTCCAAATCAATAGTATTCATGATGAAAGGGGAAACATCACAACAGACAAAGAAAAGATCCAGACAATCATATGGGAATACTTCAAAAACGTATACTCCACTAAATTTTAAAACCTAAGAGAAATGGATGAATATCTGAAATCCTGGGAACCAACAAAGCTTAACCAAGAAGAGATTGACAATTTAAACAGACCCATACTATCTGAGGAAATTGAAGATGTAATTAAAAAAATCTCCCAACTTAAAAAAGCCTGGGCCCAGGTGGTTTCACAGCAGAATTCTATAAAACATTTATAAGAGGTTGTACAACTATTACTACTCAAACTGTTCAGAAGGATACAAACAGAGGGAATTCTCCCAAATTCCTTCTGTGAAGCCAGCATCACTCTAATACCACAAACAGGCAAAGTTACAATCCAAAAAGAATGCTATAGACCCATCTCACTAATGAACATAGATGCACAAATTCTCAACAAATTACTTGCAAATTTCATACAGACCCACATCAAGAAGGTCGTCCATCATGATGAAGTTGGATTCATACCAGAGATGCAGGAATGGTTCAACATATGTAAATCAATAAATATAGTAAAACACATAAATGGACTGAAAGATAAAAACCACACTATCATCTCAATTGATGCAGAAAAAGCCTTTGACAAGATCCAACATCCCTTCATGCTTAAAGTACTAAAGGGAATTGGACTGAATGGAACATTCTTCAATATGATCAAAGCCATATAGAAGAAACCCACTGCCAACATCACTCTAAATGGAGAAAAAATTGGAAACATTTCCCTTAAAGGTGGGAACCCAGCAATGCTGCCCCTTATTGCCACTCTTCTTCAGCATAGTACTTGAAATGCTTTCTAGGGCAATAAGACAAGAGAAGAAAATTAAAGGAGTACTAATCAGAAAAGAGAAAGTTAAGCTATCCCTGTTTGCAGATGATATTATAGTGTACCTAAGGTATGCTAAAAACTCCACCAGAAAACTTTTAGAAATGATTAAGTGTTTCAGTAAATTGGTAGGATACAAAATTAACCTAGAAAAGTCAGTAACTTTTCTTTACACCAATCAACAAGTGGAAAAGGAATATAAAAAGACCTTCCCACTCACGATAAACTCAAAAATAATAAAATACCTAGGAACAAACCTAACCAAAGATACCAAAGATCTGTACAACAAAAAATTTTAGACCCCTGAAGAAGGAGATTGAAAATGACATCAAAAGATGGAAAGACCTCCCATGCTCATGGATTGGAAAGATTATTATAGAAAAAAATTTCCTCTACCCAAATTAATATACAGGTTCAATGCAATCCCAATCAAAATCCCATGATTTGAGTTTTTAAGTACATATTTTTCTTGCAAGAAATTTGTCTTTAAATAGCATTTTAATGGAATCTCATGAACTTTCAAATAGTCACTTCTCATACATTAGACATAGTGATGGTACTTTGAAGACCCCAATTAGATCCATGAAAGCTGCTTGATGACAGAGATGATCAACACCTGTAGGTATTCCTCTGGCTTTCACCCATGCACTGCAGCACGTGCCACACCCACAATACACATAAACAGACACCTGGAAAATAAATAAGACATTCTATTTGCTCTACTTAAAATGTTTTTCAAAAGGCATTTTAATTTCTTTTTAAACTCATTGGTTATTAATATTGTATTATTTTACTTCCATATATGTATCAATTTTCATATATCTTCTTCATGTTCATCTTATTTTTAGTTTGGATCGATTGTAGTTGTTTAAAATATTTTCAACATCAGTAGTATTTGTAGTGGTGGAGAAGTAATGTGTGCTTGTTTGTGTGCAAAGACACACATGCACAGGCCCAGAAACTCATATGGAAGTAACAGGAAAACCTTGCTTTTCACCATTTTTGATAAAGAGTCTCCTTATTGTTTGATGTTTCACATGCTGTTCTCACTGGCATATGAGCTTTTGGGATTCTCCTGACACAGGCTGTCTTTTCACATAGAATCTCTACAATTATACGCAGGCACTCCTGTACTCAGCTTTACATGGGTCCTAAGGATTTAAGCTCATCCTCGTATTTACTACTGAGGATTTTACTACTGAGTTTTAACTATTGAGCCATCAACTAAGACCGTCAGTAACTTTAAAAACAAATATTTATTTGTATTTTAGTGTATATTATTCCTAGATATATGCAAGTGAACCACATGCATGCAATGCCCATGGAGGCCAGAAGAGGGAGAGCAACTGATCCTCTAGAACTAGAATTACTGACTTTGTTTTTACCTACCAGGTGGCTGCTGAGAAATGAACCCCTGACCTCTGCAAGAGCAGGCAGTTCTCTTAACCCCTAATCCAAACTATTTCTATAGCCCCACCCCTTTAATAATTATTTTTCTTACTGATTTGAATCTGATGAAGATTCTAGTGCTGTGGACAACAGAGTTTTGTAAGTATCAATTCTGTAAAGTGTATCAAAATGTAGTTTGAATATGCTCTACTCTTACACACCTACATGCTATATTAAACATTAAAAGGGAGTTATGGAGTATCAGATTATATATATAATATATATTATATTATTATACATTACATATATAAATTATGTCAATTTTGTTTCTTTTTTGGAATTTTATTATTATAACCACAATTGTTGCAAGCTAATGATATATTATAGCCCTTATTAATAATAGAACCCTTCTGTGCTGGATAGCTATGGTGTCAACTTGACACACCCGGGTTGAGGGAGCCTCAGTTGGGGAATTGACTCCATTGGATTGGCCTGTGGCCCCATCTGTGGAGTATTGCCGAGCAGCAGCTCGACTGATTGTCAAGCAGTGTGGGAGAGTCCAGCCCACAATGAGTGGTGCCTCCTTGGGCAGGTTGTTGTGTGCTTTATGGGAAGGCAGGCTAGGCATGAGCCAGGGGAGCAAGCCAGTGAACAGCATTCCTCCATGTCCTGTGCTTCAGCTCCTGCCTCCAGGTTCCTGCCCTGAGTTCCTGCCTTGGGCTCCCTAAGTGATGAACTGTGACCCAGGAGATGTAAGCTGAATAAACCCTTTCATCCCCAAGTTGGTGTTGGTCAGAGTGTTTTGTCACAGCAATGGAAGACAAACTGGAACATAAATTGGTAACAGAGAGTGGGCTATTGCTGTGACAGACCTGACTTTGGTGTTTTGGGTAAGGATTGTGGAAGAATTTGGAACTTTGGGCTAGAAAAATCATTGAATGCCTAAAGATTATTGCTGTGTAACTTGGATCAATTTTGCTGAAAGACTTGTAGAAGATGGAGGCCTAGCTTGTGAAGTTTCTAGTTTCAAGGGGAAGCAGAGATCATCAGGACTGTTTAATCTGTGGGTTCTGGTCAGCTGGGGCTGAAGAATGAGCTGTAGGTAACAAGAGACCAGAACCTGAAGTGAAATCTATGTAGTACTGGGACAATTGATGCTGGCTAGCTGGAGCTCAAAAATCAGCTGTAAGTAACAAGAGACCAGCATCACTGTAGTGAAATCTGGGAAAATTTTCTTCAGGGTCAGCACATGGAAGCTATGTTCCAGAAGAGGCCTGAGACTCCATGTCAAGCCAGAAGCAAGACTTGGTAACGTGTAAGAGTCTCCTATATGGTTCCGGTGTTGAAAGCATGAAGGAGTCACAGAGAGCAGCTGAGACCAGGCACTATGAGAGACCAGGAAAGGCCACTGGTCAGAGTGTGGCCTTGGTTGCAGTGAAGACCCCAGGATTCCAGGGGTCATGAAGAGAAGCTGAGGTTTTGCGTCAGGAGAGGTCAGAAGCAACCTCAATTTCAGTGGCGACCCTAGTGTTTTGGAGATGTTGGGACTGTGGGATGACCACCGAGAGCAGCGGCAGGTGTGGAATGGAGTCAGCCTGGACCTGCGAGATGAGCTGTGTGTGCAACGGACGGCAGAGTCAGAGAAGGGGAGCTGCCGAAACCCTTTGGAGCCCAGAAGATTGTGTGAGTGAGTCCCAGGTGTCCAGCCTTGAGCTACTTGCTGGACTTTGGTTTTGTTTGAGTATGCCTGATTCTTCCCTTTGAAATAAGACAGTACTTGTTTTGGATTTTACAGCAGCCCACAGTTAAGAGACTTTTAATAGAATGTGAACTTTTAAGTGTTTGGACATTTTAAGGACTGTGGGGCTTTTAAGGTTGTACTGTCTTAGGTTGTGATTAATGTTAACATCATACTTTGGGGATAAGAACTGGAAAGGTGGTGGTTTAATAGTGATGTGTTTTGTGTGTCAAGTTGACAAGGGGTCAATTGTGCTGGATAGCTTTGGTGTCAACTTGACACACCTGGGTTGAGGGAGCCTCAATTGGGGAATTGGCTCCATTGGATTGGCCTGTGGCCACATCTGTGGAGTATTGTCTGATTGTTGAGCAGTGTGGGAGGGTCCAGCCCACAATGAGTGGTGCCACCCTGGGCAGGTTGTTGTGTGCTGTATGGGAAGGCAGGCTGGGCATGAGCCAGGGGAGCAAGCCAGTGAACAGCATTCCTCCATGTCCTGTGCTTCAGCTCCTGCCTCCAGGTTCCTGCCCTGAGTTCCTGACTTGGGCTCCCTAAGTAATGAACTGTGACCCAGGAGATGTAAGCTGAATAAACCCTTTCCTCCCCAAGTTAGTGTCAGTCAGAGTGTTTGTCACAGCAATGGAAGACAAACTAGAACACCTTCCCTCTTGGTAGTTTTTTAACAATGAAATATCCTTTGATAGTATTAATATAACCTATTCAGTTTTCAGGTTTTGTCACATTTATGCAAATGAAATTATTTCTTTCAATCCTTTTGCTAAAGCTATTTGCATCTTCACATTAAAGGCATTCCATAAAGAAGGTGATGATACATATAACAAAATAATTATGAAAAATTTCATAGTCATCTCTAGTGAAGTCTCATATGGATATCACTAATTCTCTTGGAGAATATTAGGAGCTTGATGGTACCTTACATTGACACCCACTAAATGAATGAAATGACATGTTCACAATGTTCTGTTTGATATAATGCAATTCATTTTGTAAAGCAGTTTAGAATTACATTGTGGAGATGGAAGTTCATATATCTGCCCTGGGTATTCTACAAAGAGATTTCTAGTGCCTCACCTTAAGAAAACCTTATAAAATTACTTAAATGGAACACCTCACATGTTAAATAACACATGTGGAAATGAACTACAATTTCTTGTGGTAGGAAAAGCAGTAAATTGTAGCACAGTGTCAAAAAACAATCATATTGCTTTTAGCTGCCTCTAGCAATGTGCATGAATTGTCTTAGTGCCAAATAATGAGGAAAGTCAATTATAGAAAAATGTATATCCTACCTATAATGTAATTTTGATGAAATTTAACAATGTGTATATGCAGATTTTCATGAAGCATCAACATAATAAAACATTTTACAAAATGAGAAGCTGATAGTTCAAATTTTCCAGAAGGGGCAGCAAAGGAAGTGTTTATATGAAGCATTGTTATGTTCATACAGAAATAAAAGCTCTCCATATCATTTCCTAGTAGACCTCATGATATTGTCATATTTGAGAGGTACAGGAGGGCGTTCAAACATAAGTTTCTTATTGAACGAATAATAGCATTCAAACTGATTTTTAAGATTTTATTATTTTTTAATTTATGTGTATGAGATGTTTGCATGCATGTTTGTAAGTACACTCTGTTGTGCAATGCCCATGGAGGTCAGAAGAAGACTTCAGATTCCCTGGTAATGGAGTTACAGATGGTTGTTAACTGCCAGGTAGGTGCTGCAGACAGAACCTAAGTCGTCTGCAAAGGCAGCCAGTGCTCTTAAGTACCGAGCCATATCTCCATCCCCACCTTCAAATTGTTTTGGAGAGCTCTGCAAGTTGTGTAAACTGGGACAGCTCCAGTAACTAATTTGGTTTCTAAAACTGAAACAACTTATTTCTCTAGATTCTTTCCCTCTTGGTTCCTTCATGCCCATAGGTACATCAGGAAAGACATTGAATTCTTTAACTGTCTCCTCACTACAGGGGCTACCTTCAGGAAGAACAACAGAAATTCTTCAGTCTCCTAGTTTCCCCTTTCCTGTGAAAAGTATAGCAAGGGGCTGACATTCAGTCTCATAGACCTTGACATGCCCTACAATCCCTGCCAGCCAGTGTCCATCTATGCACATAACTTTTCTAACAATCTACTAATCGACCAAATAAATTTGCCCCAGAGACCCTTGAACCTGAACCGAATCCTTTACCATCCATCTATACATCTCACTAGTTTTTTGTCTCTTTTCATTGCTTCTACATCAAGAATTAACAGATAAATTAAAACTGATAATTGAAGGTGAAATAAACTTGGGTTTTGGCATGGCAAGAACTACCCAGTAGGAAACAAAGAAATAAGAGTTCTTTGGGCAAAAGCAGAAATTTTTATTACTCCTCGTTTCACATCTTATTTGGTGCTTTGCCAAGTGTCCCCGGGGATTGCAGTACCCTGCTGAGAAAAACTCCTTTCCAGCTCAGAGAATATATAGGTCTTTTATGTAAATAAGGCATTTGGTAAAAACATAACTGAAGTTCAAAAGAAACTGCCAACAGAAAATATTTACTTTTTCACATAACACAGCATTTTTAATTTGTGAATATAAATTATTAAAAAATTTCCCCCAAATATGCTATAAATGACATCAGACTGGATAACTTATTTGCCAACTGAGATTTTTTTTCCTGATGCCTAAGCTGCATGTTTTAAATAGAGCTAAAATACCATATCCTAGCTTTACTACTAGAGCCTATTCTGGAAATCGTAGCTGCTGCTTTCAAGCCTTATTATTGTGGGATAAATAATTCCTTCTTTGAAATGGAAGGACTCAAGTTTGCATCCCAGCTGGGCAACGATTTTCCCGGAGGTGCTGACATTCACATGATGCTAGCATTCTCATTGAAGGTACAGGAGACTTTGGAATTCTGGGACTTTGGAATTCTGTGACTTCGGAATTCTGGGACTCTGGGATGGAGGGCAAAGATGTATAAAAGCCACCACATGAGGCTAGGCCCTCTCTTACAATCTTTCCAGCATGGGCAAGGGGCACAGTGTTTTTATTCCAGAATCAAGCAGCCATGTTGACCTGGGAACCCAGCTGCTGCTATGGCTCTAGTGAGTGCAAGCTTCACAGTCATTACTTTGTAGCCAATATCAATAAATTCTGGTATAGACTGAGATTACAAAGCACTTTCCCTTGATTTGCCTAGCAACCAGGAATCAAGAAACTAGTGGCGGCAGGGCAGGGAGCTGTTTGCCTGGCTGCAAGGGGTGGGTGCCATCCCCAGCCCCCGAGAGGAAAATTCCCATGTTACAACTGTCCAAATATCCAAATAAGACACACACACACACACACACATGCATCTATGAACATATCCATGAAGACACTCACATTAATGTAAACACATAAACATGAACACACAAATGAACACAAACATGAAGGAACACACACACACACACACACACACACCACACTTGCTTCAGCCTGAAGTAGAAAATAAAGAACAATACTAGTTTCTCTAGGCTCTTGTAAAGCTCAAATTAATAAATGCAGAGCTTTTACAATTCCTGGAAGTATGGTAAGCACTGAAATTTGCTATTCCTTTGTTATCCATCAAAAATTAGTATCAGGGCCTGGAGAGATGGGTTATCTGTTAAGAGTACTGGCTGCTCTTGCATAGACCACTGCACAGACCGTCCCAGCTGGAGGGTTCCCTCTGCCTGCGGGAACCAAGGTCTTGGATAGGAAGGCACGGATTAGGCGATGTCAGTCAGAAACGACACCAGAAATGGGTTTTGTATCCGCTGTACTTTACTGAGAGCAAGTCAAAGTTTTTATACAAAAGCAGGGAAAGCAGATAAGAGTTAGCAGTCTTCTCTCAGGAACAAAAGGCTCATTACCAAAGGAACTCACACCTGGGTTTCCAAGGACAGCAAATCAGATAAATTTACACATCAATCGGGCAGGGGAGATAAGCAACAAAACAGCAGTTCTAAAACCACAAACCATAAACAGTTTGTCTTTGTTTAGAAGTTCCAATTTGGTGTTTCTCAACCTTCCTGGAGCCCGATTTTTCCAAGGCCGCTTGTTATCTCTAGGCTGTAATTCAAGCCAAAGCCTGGGAAAGCCTCTTAATTAGTTCTGTTTTTTTAAAAGGAGAAGCCCACCGTGTGCCTCTAACTATTACATTTTAACAGCATAACTGTTTACTAATTTTATCAGATGTAGCTTTTTGTTTAAAGGACTGAGCCTTTATTTTTATTAAATCTGGAAAAACATTTTTATTATTTGTAACTGATCTATGATATCATTCAGTGTAATGTTTTTCATTCATAATATCTTTGTGGGGGCTTCTAGGACAAAGGAGCCTTTAGATACTGTTTCTCTGTATGATTTTGCTTAGGTTCATGAAGCTTCTGTTTGCCTGATTTATTTCCAGACACATTTAACTCTTCCTTGCCTGGGACTGAGGTTGTGCTAAGCTCAGGAAAAGAATCAAAAGACAGTGTGCGAAGTCCAACACTCAAGAAGCATAACATCTTTGTAGTGCATCATGATCTTGGAAGCTAAGGCCGAACATTCTGCCAGGGACCACCAGGGAGCTTAGCCTCGAAAGACACATATCCCCCATCTGTTATTATGACTTTCATCATTATTCACACAGACAATGCTGGAGTTGGTGTGGCAGACCACTGTTTCAGTTCCCTACATCCACATTGTGGCAAGCCATTATAATTCCAGTTCCATAGAATGTGATGTTTTCTTCTGGCCTCTGTGGGCATATGAAATTACATATGTGCAGGCAAAATACTTATAAATATAAAAGAAAAATTAATTAATTAATTGATTAAAATCCTTTATCAAAGAAGAAATGTTTTATGAAGTATGCTTCTTTCCAGGTATATGAACATGGTATTTATGCTAGTTTCTTTTATATGGCTATTAAAATGTTGCAAGAGCTACACTGTAATTTGAAAACACAAAATAGACATTATTTATTGTGGGTGTATATAAAATATTTGAATTTCAGTGTTTCTAGCACACATTATAACAATGATTCCAAAAGAAACAACTTGACTCTTAACAATTGCTTTTTTGTATTTTATTATTTTTATTTTATGTGTAAGAGTGGGTTGCCTTCCTTAGTGCACTTGTGTTGTGTAATGCCAATGGTGGTCAGAATAAATGGAGTAAGAAAATGAGAACTGTAATTCTAACTAGAATGAACCAGATGTGTACAGAATGATTTAGTGAGATATGACAGAGAAATGAGTAAAATTCTTGAGTGGACAGAGTTTGTTAGAGTAAAGCATTCTAGTATGTTTTCAGGGGGAAGCACATGGTTAGGGAAAAGAAGGTGATAAGGTTTCTGGAAATGGTAGAATAAATAAAATGCTAGGAATGATTTTTTTGATAGTTAGTGTGGTTGGATCAAACCCAAGGGTTGAAAAGTGTTGGAAAGTTCTTGTACACTGGGCTGACACACTGTCCTTAGCTAACACGTATAGACTATGGACAGGAGGGGTTTTAAATATTTTATTTATTATCTTTACTTTATGGGTATGAGTGTATTGCCTGCACGTTTGTAAGTGCACCTGTTGCATGTAATATCTGCAAAGGTCAGAAGATGTCAGATCCTGTGGAATTGGAGTTATAGATAGTTGTTATCTACCATGTAGGTGCTGGGAATTGTACTTGGCTTATCTGCTAGAGCAGACATTATTTTTAACTGCTGAGTCATTTTTCCATCCCAGGCAAAGGAGTTTTAAAGCACAGTTTAGCATAGGTGAAGTTCTACACAGTACTATGTTATTCATTATGTCCTCTGAAAACAGCTCATATTCTGCCATATGAGCAGAATGTTTTTTTAATTGGTTCTTTCAGAAAAATGCTTACACAAATTCAGAATAATGTGCCTTACAAATTATGGTATGAGAATGACACACTGAAATATAGCTTTCAGCATAGCACATGTTTCTGGAACATAAACTGCATTGACCTGAGAGGTGAATGTAGAGAATACTTTCCTGCTTGTCTCCAACTACTGCTCTCTGTCTTCTTTTCTATGGGGAGAAAATTAATGTAATTGTAGCTTTCTAGTTTTGCTCTTTAAATAATTGGTTCCTAGTTTAAATGGAATTCTTCAGCAAAGGAGAGAGAGAGAGAGAGAGAGAGAGAGAGAGAGAGAGACTCCTCCATGTATTCTTGGACAGGCATTATACCCACTATTGCAGTCAGCAGACATTCTCTGGGACTGTCAGTAGAGTGTTTAATAAGTTCTTTGTTTTCTGTCTTTTTTTGAAAATATATAGAAGTTGACAAAGGAGGGTGATATTTTCCTTTTGTTCTTTTCAGAATTACTCCAATTTCAGCATCCTCGTATTTCACAGCAACCTTGATAATAAAATATGTATAATATTTTTATTAAAGAAGTGTTATCTGGGAATGGTTCCTGTCAGAAAAGAAATGGAGAAGATAGAATCAGCTGGATCAAATGTAAGAAATTATACAATATGCATTGTGGGACCAGACAATTTCTGAAACACCTGTAATAATTAATTCCTAACAGTTGCCTTGAGACAAGGAGTCCCAGTAAGGAATCACTCAGATTAGGGTGGCTTACATGCATGTCTGTTGCTATTATTTTGATTATTTAATCGAGGTGAGAAGACCTGTCCCTTGTTGGTGGCACTGTTCTCTAACCTTGGGATCCTTGTCTGAGTGGTAAATGTATGCTTGCATGCACACATTAGTTCATTGCTTCTTGATCTTGACTCTAGATGTAATGTGACTAGCTGTTAAAAGTCCCCACAACTTTCCTTACAATGTTGGAATGTAACTTTAGATCACATTCAGCAACAGAGAAGTTTCTTGACTTAAGGAAAATAAATGACTCAAACCCAAGGTCCTGAGATCTGCACTAACAAGGCTCTGGACTGAAGCATTTACTAAGCCGGTACTGAGATATATAGTACTGGTGAATGTCTAGTTCCCTAGAGTCTATCTAAGGAGTCAGATAAGTTACAATACAGCATGGATTTTATAACCTATATTTTTAAAATAATAGTATTCATTATAAACAACTTGTCTCCAAAATACTGATTGAGATTAGATATAGTTATTTTTCATTCATTCTATTTAGATAAGAAAAAAGCTTTATTTATATCTACTGATACATTCTTATAAGCAAATTTTAAAGATTCTCTTTGAATTTCCACAATATGCAGGCAGCTCACTGGGATCATAAAAAGAAGGATCCCTTCCTTTTTATTACTTTCATTTTATGGGTATGTGTCTATTGTTTGCACTTCCGTAGACACACCCATGTTGTGCAATGCCCAAGGATGTCATAATGAAGGCATTGCTTCCTGGAACTGGAGGTATGGAAGTTTTTTAGCCACCATGTGGATGCTGGGATTCAAAACCAAGTCCTTTGCAAGAGTAGCCAGTGCTCTTGACTGCTGAGCCATCTCTCCTGCCCAAGATTACTTCTTGATAGATACTGCATGTTGGTTGACAGACATAAGTTAAAAAAAAAAAATACACGTGGGACCTGTCTGATAATCTCAGCTACTTGGAATGTTCATGCAGCAGGATTACTTGAAACTAAGAATTTCATACCATGCTAGGTCTCTCTATATATGGAGTTTGTGAAGTGTTAGATCCCATCAAGTGTCCTGTATGAGTTCCTTCCAAGTTGACGTAGCAAGATTTCTGTTAAGATAAATTTGCTTGTGAAAAATGATGAAAAGCCAAATGTTATGCTTGCCAGGTTTTAGAAGCCTTGCCAGCAGTACATCAAAAGTTTAAAAGGAGTGTTTGACACGGAGGCACATGGTTCTTACTGGACCCCTGCTATAGAGGAAGATGTCTTGGGGTTTAAGAAACTATCTAACCCACCTTAGTAGATCTGGCTCATACACTGTTTCTGCCCATTCTTTTCTGATGTAACCTTGACTTGGAGTTGTATGGTTTAAGTTTAGACAGTCTACAATCACTTATTTTTACAACTTTGACCAGCTATGGATCTTGATTCTTTACATGGTAGTAAGTGGCATGGAGACCTTGGGTAAATTAAGTGGCATGGAGACCTTGGGTAAATTGCCTTCTTTTCTGGTGTTTGCAAGAGGAAAGAACTATCATGAAACTACTTTCACAAAAGCTGAAACTGTTAATTTTATTGCATTGTGGACTAAGTTCCAACATTTACTTATGAGGAGAAACATTCAGAGCATAGGAGGATATTTTGACCTAAAAGTGGCTTACAGGTATTTTTAGAAGGTTCTGCTCTACAGAATATTTGCTATGGTTTGATACTGTCTCTTTTTGACAAAAATAAAATAAAATAAAATAAAGTCAGCCGAGTGTGGTGGCGCACACCTTTAATCCTAGCACTTGGGAGGCAGAGGCAGGTGGATCTTTGTGAGTTCAAGGCCAGCCTGGTCTACAGAGCGAGTTCCAGGACAGCTGAGGCTACAGGGAGACCCTGTTTCGAAAAGACAAAAAAAAAAATTAAATAAAATAAAAAAGGTTCTGCTCTACAGAATATTTTCTACGGTTTGATACTGTCTCTTTTTTAATTTTTTAATTTATTTTTTATGTGTATGCATGTACTGTCTGCATGTAGGTTTGTGCACTCGTGTCACGCAATGCTGCAGAGGTCAAAAGAGGGTGTAGGATTCCCCTGGAACTGGAGTTAAATATGGTTCTCAGCCATCATGTGGGTGCTGGGGATTGAACCTGGGTCCTCTGCAAGAGCAGTCGGTGCTCTTAACCACTAGGCATCTCTCCAGCCCCTTATACTGTCTCTTACTCCTGCACTTGCTGTTTGCAATGTGGACCATGAAAAGACATTTTTCTCCTTAGAGTTTCTAAATTCTGTCATCAGTATTCAAATTCACAGACCCATCATGTTCTGGAGAAAATAAAAATAAAAGAAATAAGAGTTGGGCTGGAGAGATGGCCTACCGGTTAAGAGCACAGACTGCTCTTACAGAGGACCTGGGTTTGATCCCCAGCACCCACATGGCGGCCGAGAACATCTGAAACTCCAATTCCAGGAGAACGTCTGAAACTCCAATTCCAGGAGAACTCCAGTTCCAGGGGAATCCGACACCCTCTTCTGACCTCCACGGCATTGTACGACACGGGTGCACAAACTTGCATGCAGGCAGTACATTCATACACATACAGAAATAAATAAAATTAATAAAAAAATAAAGAAAAAAAAGAAATGAGTCAAATAAATTTGCTTGGAATGTTAAAAATTAGAGATTATCCAATCTACTGACAAAATACTGTAATATCCAAGGACATTGAAATATACAAGATTTAAGTACATAGAGATAGAAGTCATTGAACAGAAGGCCAATAAATTCATTGAAGTTTACTCATCAAAGAAACTGAGAAATAAACCCAGAACACATTGTACAAGCATGGAAACTAAATCCCAACTACAGCTTTAATTGTATTATATAACTAAAAAGCAATAACCTACTATATGTCTTATAATTCTTTAATTTTCTTCTATATAGACTTCAGAAATGAGAAGATAATTATGAAAGTAATGAATGTGTAACCATGTTAAAACAGGATGGGATTTTTAAGATCCACAAAGTAACATGATTATTAGATGTATGTAATTGTTTAATTTACAACTTATCCATTTAGTTAATATGACATATATAATCTCAAATGAAGCAAATACTAGCCCAAAAGGATTACTTTGATTCAGTGAGTCACAGTATACTGAAATTACACATTTAAGTTACAGATTTTAATTCCTTGCTAAAAGCTTAGTTTTCAATAAAGTCAACAGCATTACAAAGATCTGACTAATCATCATATATTTATATATTTCTCAGAAATAGTTATGTTTTATAGTAATTTATTTAATTTTAACATCTACTATAAATTCACTGGGCTTGATGTTATTTTTAAGTTAATTCCTTTAGTGAGAAAGTATTTCATGTAGGTTTGGGGTTCACTGTGCTCCCCAACATGACATCACACTGGTGGTCTTAAGTCTAAACATCCTCACTGAGAGCTGGGTGAGTCAGTGTGAACAGCTCAATTGGTTCTTGTTGGAATAAATTCATGGAGTTATGACAAAAATCCACACAAGTACATCAATAATATGCAGTAAATTAAAATATGTAGTGAAAAAATTTAAATATTCAAACACTCTATAGTTGTAAAATTTATGTATTTTTTGTTAAAATCATAAATTTGAGGAAAACAGTGTAGAGAACTCTAAAAAAACTAAATTGAATCTACCATATTATCTGGTAATGACATTCCTTGTTATACACCCAAAGGACTCATCCTATCGCAGAGATCCCTGTGCATCCAAGTTTGTTGCTGTTCTTTTCACAATATATAAGGAATGAAAACAACCCAAGTGTTCTTCAACTGATGAATGCATAATGAAAATGTGGTACATTTACACAAGGAAGTTTTACTCAATGGTAAGAAAAGATGAAATTATGAGTTTTGCAGGTAAATGGTTGGAACTAGAAGCTATTTTATTAAGTAAAGTAACACAGACACAGAAAAACAAGTGATATATGTTCTCCCTCATCTGTGGATCTTAGGCCCATCTTTTTTTTTTTTTTTTTAGCTAGAGGACTGTCCTTTAAAGAATTAGCTAAAAAATGAAAAGAAAAAAACTGAGAGAAAGATGCAGGACAGTTATGGCAGAATGCATGATCTGGGATGGGGTGGGGGTGGGGGGGAAGGGAAAGGGAAATATGCCTGATCTGAATTGGAAAATGATGTATGAAATGCACAAAGCATCAATAAAAATTAAATTAAAAAAAAAGAATTATTTCTTTTAGAGTGTATCCCTGGATAGGACTCATACGTCAAGCCTCACCCACCCACAGGATAGCGATCATTGTGGAAGATGTGGTGGAAAAGATTGTAAGAGCCAGACTTGGTCCATGAACATTGAAAAACAGAGGCTTTCAGTCCACTAGAAGCTTCCATATGTGAACTTGCAGCAATGGTGGTATTGAGCACAAGACACATACCAACTCAAATGAGGGCCCGGTGTAGAGTGAAGGAAATGGGCAGCTGTCTGGTTCTATCCTGGGGGTGGCTAGAGATTGATTACTACTGGGGGAGGGAGAATAGACTTTACTTATAATTTCTAGATAGGTTGACTAGACTCCAGTGGATAAATTTGCACCAAAGGACATCTAGGTACAAATGCTTGACTAGATAGAGCTTAACCTGTATGGTGGAATGCATGCAGTCTGGGGTCTGGAAGGGAGAGGAGACATGGATGGAGGAAGGTGGTCTTAATTTGATTAAGAATTGTTGTATGAAATGTACAATAGCTCAATAAAAATACAAAATCATGTTTTAATTTGGGATTGAAATGTTATAGGTAATCTATGAAGCTAACTCATAAGACAAAAAATTTTCAAACAAAACACTTCAAATAAAGATGGTAAAACATTTTAGTATATAAAGATATTTTTCAGAAAAAGTTAAAAAAAATCACTTATTCCCTTGGAAAGCACACTTTCCATTTAGAGAAATGGACTTACCAGGTCTATTATTTTAGAACCAAGAATTAGGCAATGTCTCAGGTGGACTGAATTTACAAAAAAAAAAAAAAATAATAGTGTGGACTATATTCATTGAATAAGGAAAACCATTCATTTAGCAATTCAAGTTCCTTCAATATGTACTTTGGTCATGTTATTTGATTATGTATAAATTTATACATTTTTATACATAACTAATTTTGCAAAATATTAGGATTCTGTCTTACACCCAAAACAATGCTTTCCAAAATTTAAAATATATCTAATGGCATTCTCTTGAATTATAAATACTTTTCAGAACTTTGATGGACTTCCCATTAACAATGTGAATAGGAGAAAAATGAAACTGTAAAGAGAAATGTAATTAGAAAATCAAATTTAGAGCTGGAGGGATGGCCTAGTGGTTAAGAGCACCGACTGCTCTTGCAGAGGACCCGTGTTCAATTCCCAGCACCCACATGGCAGCTGAGAACTGTCTTTAACTCCAGTTCCAGGGGAATCTGACACCCTCTTCTGACCTCCATGGTCTTGTACAACACGGGTGCACAGCCGTACATGCAGACAGTTCATTCATACACATAAAAATAAAATTAAGGGCTGGAGAGATGGCCTAGCGGTTAAGAGCGCCGACCGCTCTTACAGAGGATCCGGGTTTATCCCCAGCACCCACATGGCGGCCGAGAGCCATATGAAACTCCAATTCCAGAAGAACTCCAGCTCCAGGGGAATCCGACACCCTCTTCTGACCTCCGCGGCTTTGCACGACAGGGGTGCACAAACTTGCATGCAGACAGTACATTGATACACATACAGAAATAAATAAATGCTGGGCGTGGTGGCTCACGCCTTTAATCCTAGCACTTGGGAGACAGAGGCACGTGGATCTCTGTGAGTTTGAGACCAGCCTGGTCTACAGAGTGAGTTCCAGGACAGCCAGAGCTACAGGGAGACCCTGTCTCAAAAAGACCAAAATAAATAAATAAATAAATAAATAAATAAATAAATAATAAAATTAAATTAAAAAATCAAATTTCTCATAGTTCAGTAAAGTTGTGCTGAGCCAACACTCAGTCATTTTAGACACAATTTATCCTTATATCTGTGCTCTGCAAGGAAAGAAAAATAGCATAGTAATTTGCATTCTTTCAGAAGAAGAGCAACAGAAGGAAACAATGTAGGATAATATTCAAGTAATCTTTCACACTTTTTATAAATGTCCACCAATGGCTGGTTTCAGAACCTGTGAAGAATTTAAACAAGAGAATGGTGGATGAATATAGTTGATTTTCTAAAAGTTGATGCAGGAATTTTTGTGGAGACACATAGAAAAGACGATGTCTCAAAGAGAATTGTGATTGCCTCTGTCCTGCGCAGGAGTGAACATGAAGCAAAGAAATGAACTTCTTTATATAAATATGAGAGATTACCAGATATCTGAGAAACAGTATGCTACTCTCAGTTTGTGGAGAGAGAGAGAGAGAGAGAGAGAGAGAGAGAGAGAGAGAGAGAGAGAGAGAGNATATATATACATACATAAATACACATATCACCTGAGTTAGAGGATTTTCTTTCTTTTCTTTTTCTTTCTTTTTTTATTGCTAAAAGATGTCATGTTGTTTTCCTCAAGGATCCTCCTTGGCAAGCCCAAACAACCGTCAATCCTGCTCCATTGCTCCACACTGGGGTCCCTCCCCGCCATGGTCACCCAAATGAGGTTCATCAAGCATGCATCCTGTCTTGATCTCTCTATGCTGGCCTCCATGGCACAGCCTGGATAGTCCAACAAAGGCAGTCTACATTCTGTAGAGGCTGAAATCCCAGTAGCTGCTCAGTCCACAAACTGGATATCTCAGCAGTTCCCATCTGGCATTGAAGGTTTGGAGGATTCTTGGCGAGACATGCGTCTTCAGTCCATACTGGAGGGTTAAAAAGCTGTGTCTCATATCTTCAAAGAATGGCAAAAGCAGTAGCAGCCACAGAGTAGATGCACTTGCCAGTAAGAATTAAAGATAGGCCAGACAACAGTTCTCTCTCTCTCTCTCTCTCTCTCTCTCTCTCTCTCTCTCTCTCTCCCTCCATTTACTAAGATCTCAAGAAGAAAGTTCTTAACCAAAGGGTATGATTCAGAAACTGAGAGCCAGAATAGGTACAGTATAGAGATAAATATCAAAGGGCCTGTTTTGTTGTCAGTTTGGCCTGAGGAGTTTCACATGTGCATAGACAGTTCCTTGATGATACTTATACACTCACCCTCTATTTTCACCCTTTCTCTGTCCTCCTTTGCCTTATTCTAGCACTTAACTTCCTTTTCTTTGTTTTTAAGACCTAGCCTGAATTTATGATAGAAAATCTATCATATTTTTCCTTCTTAATCTGCTTTATTTCACTTAACAAGATTGTATTATTTAAGTATTGAGTAAGAAATATCAGTATTCCTAATAAGCAATACGCAAAAAGAAAGTTTACTTTAGCTGTCAGTTACTGAGTTTCAGTCCATGGTGAAGCACATCATTGCCACAGGACTGGTCTTATCCTGTGTCCAACAGGAAACACAGAAATGGAACTCAGTGCAAAAGATAGCCCCAAGGAATACTGCAGATATCTACTTCCTTCAGTTATGCCTCATACTTCCTAATCATGATCCTATTGTATGACTATATCAAGCAATTAATGCATGGGTTAACTTATTAGGATACTGCTGGGCATGTTGGCACATGCCTTTGATCCCAGCTCTAGGGAGGGAGAGGCAGAAGCAGGCAGATCTCTATGAGTTGAAGGCCAGCCTGGTCTACAGAGCAAGTTCCAGGTCAGCTGGAACTATAGGGAGACTTTGTCTCAAAAACACCAAAAAATGTATCAGGATATTTTGATGGGAGGATAATTTCAAAGTACATTATATACATATATGAAATTTTCAAAGATTAAAATATTATAATAAAAGCAATACACAAGTAAAAGTACTAGCAAGGGAGTGATGGAATGTGAAGCAGTGAATGAACAACGTACTCTGTGTTCTGCCATTTCTGTCTTAATGGGTTTTCTTCCTTATTCCATAAGTAGAAAATTGATGACTTTCAAAAACTCCGTTACTCTGTCTCTCCACATCGCATGCATTAATGACACTGGTGCATCATATTTTTTCTCAGAAAATAAAGAAAACATGCATCTATTCCTTTCCTTCGAAAACACAAATCACAGCCTTGTCTGCATTTTCTTCTTTCTTGTCTCATTTTCAAGGCAAAAATCAATACTCTTATTTATCTTCTCCTTTAATCAAGCCAAAATTGATCAGGAGTTTGATTCTTCCAGCTCTGTCTGTCCTGAAACATCTACGTCTCCCTTTTGTGTTGTTGCTTGCATGTCCTATAACAATTTAGAATTTTAAATTATAGTCTAATACTCAAGAGCATTTTAGGTGTCCAAAAGTTCTAGACATAGAAAGTTTTGTTTCAAGACATCTGGGAAGAGTCTGTTACTGCTACATTTCTAGGTTTACTCAAAGTCTGGATAATTTGCTGAGCAATTGTTATTGGTCCTGAATGATTCCTATACCCTGTGATACCTAGATGCACAATTTTGCTTCAGATAACATAAGGTTGTTAACTACCCTCTGTTGTGTACATGGTAATAGAAGGTGATATGTAAAATTTGCTGCACACTTAGAACAGTGCCTGTGATATAAAAAATGATGCATAGATGCTAAAGGGACATTGAAAAGCAAAACAGCAATTTGCAGGATCGAAAGGTTATTCCTGGACACACTGTCAGCCCATGAAAGGAAACAGCCAGAATTGACCAGAGTCCAAGTCAACAGCTCCAGAGAGAGTGGACTGTTTTACCTCTCATCCACCTGTGCCCCTTTTCTAAGCCTAGGGAACAACCTGCGGAAGAGGGGGCATGGTAGAATGTAAGGGCTGCGATTGGGGTGAATGGTGAAACTACAGCAATGTAGTCTGGACACTCATTTGATCAACTTGATGGAAACAAACAACTGTCACCCCCCCACTGGATGGTGGGGCTGTAGGTGTTTGGTTCTCGGGCACAACAGCCTGCAGATAGGTTTTGCATGAAGGATGCTTTACTCATGGATTATCACTTATAGCTAAAAATGAAAGAAAAAAAAAAAACTGAGAGAAAGATGCAGGACAGTTATGGCAGAATGCATGATCTGGGATGGGGTGGGTGGGGGGGGAGGAAAGGGAAATGCCTGAACTGAATTGGAAAAAATGTATGAAATGCACAAGCATCAATAAAAACTAATTAAAAAATAAATAAAATAAAAATAAAAATTGTTTTTGTACAAAAAAAAAAAAAAAAAAGAAAAGCAAAACAGCAGAAGTAGCAGCAACAACAATCAGAACAGAAAAAATATGTGCAGCGAGACCCTGTGTCAAAATAGCAAGGGGCCATGTATGGCAGTTCATGCCTTTACACCTAGCCTTGGGGAGGCAGAGGCAAGCAGATTACTGTGAGATCTTCGAGAATCTGTTCCACATAGGACATTCTAGGTCATCTGTGACTACAAAGAGACCCTGACTAAAAACACAAACAGATAACACCAACAACATATATGCAGTCAACTTCACTCCAATTTGCTTTTTTTTCTTATTTTTATTGAGCTTTTGTATATTTCATATATTTCTTAATCAAATTTAGACCTGTTCCACCATCCATACCCCCCTCACCAGAATTCACGCATTATTCCATACATGTTAAGTCCCATCTTGCATCTTTTTCTGTCTTTTTTAACTTTTTTGATACAGAAGTTTACAGTTTTGGTCAGTTCTTTGAACAAGTCTTTTTTGTCGTTGTTGTTCCCTATAATTTTGTATCACTCCAAAATGTGGGAATCTATTCAGCTTCTTGTTCATGAACAAAATTATCTCCTCTTTTGACACTTTCCTTTTTCTGCTAACTTAAGTTGGTTGGACTTCTGATAATCACTCAGCAAACTGAGTTTTAAGATGAAAATGAGCGCATTTCCAGTTTCTTTTCTCAGATTCTCCTACGTAGCATCTGGCAGGTTCTCTTTCACTCTAACTAAGCACACACATACATCTCTTGACTTCCTTGAGGCTTGAATTTTCTTCTACCTTAATATTTCCTTTTACAATTTCTGCTGCATCTATGATTGACTTCCAATTACACGTATTTTTTTTCATGGTTTAGTTCTGTGTTCATTCAGTTCCATTTAAGAAATTTCAAGATATTCCTGTGTAATTCCTCCATATCTCCATGCATTTATATCTTACTGTGGTCAGATTGGAAGCTAATCACTTTGTCAACACATCTCCCTCTAAGCATTTGCTTCCTGTGTGCTCTCTGAACATGGTTTAAGTTTTTCAGTCTTTCAAATTCAGAACCTCTTCTCTTTGCATAAAATTTCCCTTTTATTCACTAGTCTAGGTGGAAATGTGCTTTATTAACAATGTTCTTTTTTATTCAGCTCTACCTCAGTATCTTGTTTGATTGCCTCACAAGCTGGATGCATTAAGTTCCATCAGCTATCCATTGTTTAAATCACTACTTCATCTAAGTCAATAAATTCAAAAGTTATTGCCTAGCATAGCATTCCTGGAAAAAGAGGGCTCAATGCAAGGTTGTTATTGTTCAGTTTGCTTCTGGCGCTTTCTTTTCCACTCACATGAATTGAAGATTTAGGACTGTGATTACTGAAATGTATTAACATATTACTAAAAATTGTGAAATTTGATGATATTCAAAAATTTAAGAATACAAACGTAGACTTGTTTGTCACTTGAAATCATAGAGATGGGGGTTGCTAGTATCATATTAAAAATCATACTTATTGCTGGGCGTGGTGGCACACGCCTTTAATCCTAGCACTTGGGAGGCAGAGACAGGCGGATCTTTGTGAGTTCAAGGCCAGCCTGCTCTACAAGGTGAGTTCCAGGGAGCTGGGGCTCCAGGGAGACCCTGTCTCGAAAAGACTAAAAAAAAATCATACTTATTATTTTTCCAAACAATTTTACCCATAATTGTACTTTTTATTGATTGTATGGGGATAAAAACCATCTGAATAAAACTCATTTCACCGATCTGCTCTTACTTTGAGTTGGTTAACTTTTTTTTTTTTTTTTTTTTTTTTTTGTCTTTTTGAGACAGGGCCTAGAGCTTGCTCTGTAGACCAGGCTCGCCAGAACTCACAGAGATCCGCCTGCCTCTGCTCCCCAAGTGCTGGGATTACAGGTGTACATCAGGCTGAGTTGGTTAATTTTTTTCAGTCTTTTTGAGTCAGGGTCTCCCTGTATCTCCAGCAGGTCTGGAGCTCACTATGTAGACCAGGCTGGCCTCTATCTCACAGAAACCAGCCTGCCCCTGTTTCTTAAATGCTGGGACTAAAAGCATGTGCCATGACTCCTGGCTTGGTTAGTTCTTTTGTAACATGTTTTACAAAATTCTGTCCCTATCAATAGGATATTTCATACACACGTTGCAGGAAAGAAGAGGCTTTGTCACACAGATTTGATATTCATTAATATTCCTTATGTTTGATAACTATTCTAGGTAAGAAAAAAATAGCTACTTTCAATATTTAAAGTTAGAAAATGTTTAAGGACAGAAATGAGTCACTGTCTTATATTTGTATACTGACTATATCAATTTATGTATTAATTCAGAAAAACAAAACAGAACATTTTCATTTGAAAATATGCACACAATTAGATGTTTGCATTGTCATGGAGAAAATAATCCAAAAGATTTAAGCATCTTGTTTTCAATAATGTACATTTTCTGGTACTGCTTGACTATAATGCTTCATTATGAGGTTTTGGGATAGAATGAAAAGCTTTTTAAATTCTATAGAGACTGTTGCTTGAATTTTGAAATTATCTAGTGGATATTTAAATTTAAATTTCCATATGAAACACTATTATGATTAAAACAACTGACAAAGGGAAATGTCATGTGAACATTTTTATAAAATAGAATTTGCCAAGTTAATAACTGCTAACTAGGAGCTTAATTCTCTACAATATGATGAAATTCTGTTGATTGGAATACACTTGTCAGTTCTGAGAACTGAGAGCCTCAGGCAAAGTGTAGTGGTGGCACACACCAAAAATATTTGTCCCATATGGACTTTGTATTGAGAAAGTACCCTATACCATCCTCAACACTACGAGCTTGACCAGAATGAAATACAAAGCTCTCTTTGGTATTGAGAAGATATGTGGCCGGAGGATCATCATCTTCACCATGTGAGCAGCAACACTTGGTTGTTTCTATATTTCTTTTGTTCTTTCTCCATTTAATTTAGTTTGGCTTGATGTATGCATCACACATTGATAAACAATAGTGAAAAACATTTAGGATATTTGTGTCATGCTCAGTAAGACATATTTTTGAAAGAGCCAATATTGAGAAGAGTAAATATACAGAAAAAGGAGAAGAGTGACAGGCTAAAGACAGATTCCTACATGTGTTTCGGTGCTCCAACTCAGAGAGGAAACATTGAACATTGGGCTACCTCCTTAAATGTGTAGATGACTCTTCTCTGTTTGTAAACTAGCATAATATAATAGAAATGGCCCCTTTAAGGTTAGATCTTTTTATATTTCTGTTCTAAAGAACAGAGAGCCCTGAAATTATCAAAATGTTTGTTATATGTTTTATCAAGGTATTTAGAAAGCTAATGTGACTAAATTAAATATTAGTATAGCTGTAAAGATGCAAAGTACAAAGTAGGAAAATTATGAAAAAACATATTGTATGAATTTCTCCAAGAATCAATACAAATATTTACAAACTGAAATTGTGAAAATGGCTTTCAAATATAATGTTACCATAAGGAGAATACAAATTTTACATACAATATTTGTACATGAATCCATGTGGATGGCTAGAGGCTATGCAGTAAGGAACAGGACCAGACAGGAGAAACCTCCCTTCTAGTTGTTGGCCAGGGTAGTCCAAGAGACTCCCAAAGATACATAGGCGATTGACACAGCCCTTGGTTACTCCCTAGAAATTGAAGGTAAGTCCCTATTGCTGAAGACAGGACATACTTAGGATGCAAGATTTGGAACAATGGAGCTAGAATTGAGCTGAAAATCATCTGCTCTGAAGGCCAGCTTTCATAGCTTTGGAGAGCACTACTCAAGCTCCTAAGGGAGACTATCAACTATGATCCAGCCCCAGCTTTAAATGCTAATAACAACAATATCATGACTTAAACAACAGTCAACAACAGTGCTGTAGTGTCAGTTTTATCTTGGGGATAATCAATAGCTACCTAATTGGATTTAAAGGCCACGCAATGGGAGCAAACTCAACTGTGGTACTGTAAACATACCTAAATACACATGGTTGGAGGGGTCATAAATCTTAGTGAAAACCCCAAGGGTGTCACATGCCTAGACAAATTTAATTTCTTACTATGTACAAAATATAGATGTTTATAATTTTAGACAAGTACCCTAGTCACCACTCATCAAAAAAGCTTATTATGCAACAGATGGAGATTATTCCAGAGTTCCACAATTTGTCATACACCAAGATTGTTTGTGATTTGTCCAAGTCTAAGTGGCACATCTACAATGAAACCTCTATACCTAAAGGCCACAGAACATAGTGGAACAAGAGGCAGAGAGAATACTAATGCAACTCTCAACTCTCATCAATGAAGGTCTCTTGTCCAACAAAAGGCAATGAATACAAAAGGACACAGATAGCCAAAGCATGGAGAATAAGAGTCTGCAGAGTGCAGGTCCTTGTGTAGGACTCTTATAATAAACTTTGCATACTTATGGTTCAGGGACCATTGCAGAAGAGGAGGGGGAAATATTGTAAGCCAAGGAAGGAGGTGCATAAACATCTGGAGATAATCTTATGGGCTTCTAGGACCTTATTCATATGAACCTACAGCAATGGTGTGAGCATGCAGAAGACCCATGGAAACTCAAGCAGATAAATACCCAGCATAGGAACATGGAAATGGACAGCAGGTACCAATCATAGCTAGTAACAGCTGATTACTGCTGGGTGAGGGAAAGTTCTTCTCAAAGGGATAGATTCTAGATAGGGTGAGTAGTCCCCAGTGGATGAAGCTGCACTCAGGGATATTTGGGGACATTAACTTGACTTGATAGGCCATTACAAAAATGACAAAATGTATGGTTTCCAGTTGGGGAAGAGGGTTGTGGAAGGGTGCAAGTGGAGAAGGGGGCATAAAAATTATTAGGATTTTCTGTATGAGATACAGAAAAATTCAATAAAGTTTTACAAGTAAGAAACAAATAAATAAAATAAAAGGGAAAAGCACAAATCACTAGAGAAAAAAAACATTATTTTTTTTCCTGATGTGATGATCATCAAGCCCAACTCTATGTATAAATTTAATGTTTGGATGTATCTTATACACAAGGAAAAGGAACATCTAAGATGCTATCATTGAGGGTCACTTTATTTAAAATGGAGCCATGTAAAACTTATGTCTTTGTCAAATAGTTCCAGGGACAGATATGGATTAAGAAGTTATTGAATAAGAATTTGAGTTGTAATATAATATCCATCCTTAAAATCAAAAGTTTTATCCTTTGTGAAATGGAAAATACAGACATATTTCAATTCTAACTTATTTTGGATTTGTAATGATCTAGAAGATAGTCTCTTAAATATTTGTGATTGTTTCTCCTCAAATGTGTTTTTACATTTGCCAGACTGTAAGACCATAATATCCTTTTAAAATACTTTATTTATTATTTTTATTTTATGTGTATGAGTATATTGCCTACATGTGCATAAGTGCCCCTGTCTTGTGCAATGGCCACTCCAGTCAGAAGAGGGCACTGGATTCCTCTGGAACTAGGGTAAAGGAAGACTTTTATCCACCATGTGAGTGTTGTGACTCAAACCCAGGGTCTCTGCAAGAGCAGCCAGTGCTATCAACCTCTGAGCCATCCCTCCAGCCCCATAATATTCTTTTAAATAGTTGAAAATGCATTAATTATTCATATAAATATTGTAATACAAGTGACTATAAAGGCATTATTACATTTTAAGACACTAAAAGCATATTTATTATAATTGATGCTGTATATAAAATAATTTAAGAAGTAACTGATAAATTTATTATGTTAAATACATAATACACATTCAAACATTTGTTACCTATTCTGTATTTGAATGCTTAATTTTAAAATTAAACTTAATTTCTACATTGTGTCTATGCAAACACTAGTGCCTTAGTCAATGTATAAAAGAAAACCATCATTTCGTTTCAAATTAGTATTCATTATTGTGTTTCTCTTTGCAAATCTCAGTGATAATAGAATGGCCTGGGTTTCACAACAGATAACTTTTTCATTAACGATTGCTACATTTCCATGCTGCCAATATACTCACACTTTTCACCATCCAGAGGATGGATTCTATACAAATACTAGAAATTCAATAACCTCTGCCCTGTCACAGGATCCTACAAAGTTAAATAGTAAGTGAATTATGCTTGTTATTATTTTATAACTGAGATAAAAATTTTATCAGGTTTATTATTTGCAATGCCCATTATTAACTGTCATACTTTTCAGTTGTATGTGCACATTTGTGAGCATATCATGAACAGGCATTCCAAAATTTTATCTTTTGCTCTCCAAACATTAGATCATTCCCTGATAAGACTGATAATGTTTTTTTTTTTAGATAATTACTTTTAGGTAGTTCTTTAATGCTTATGTGTTTAATATTAAATTATAAACTATGATACATAAATTACAGATAGATTTTTCATACATCTTTAAGTTCCTTAATATTAACATATCTTTATCTCGATTCAACATAATAAAAATATCCTTGCTAAGACTCATTTGAGAGGAATACTACAAATCAAAAAATATTAAATGAAGCAATCTGAAAATCAAATGTTATTTCATATGGACATTGGGTAAATGATTTTTACAAATTTGTGTTTTGCTTGTCATCAAAATGGCTGTTCTAATTATTATTTGGTTATTTTTATTGACAGACTAGGACCCAGTAAAACATTTGTTTGTATTTAGCAATTTGGTTTGTATTCAAAAGGAAAAAGCTGGATATTTCATCAGTATATTATTTAATGAAAAATGCTACACTTTGAAATTTGTTTCAAATTTGGATTCTTGCCATCATAAGTTTTTATCATAGGTGCCAATAGCAGGTTATTGACATCAGATAATACAATAAACAGTTGGTAGGGACACTGATTCTCCATTTTGCTTCTTTCATGCATTGCCATGGAATCATTTTTCTCATTTTTAATTTTTTGTGTTTTTTTTTTTTATTTTGTGCATTTCACACAAAACATTCTAATTACCTTTATACCCTGACTGACTCCCTTCTGTATATCTCCATCTCCCCTACTGGATTTTACACATCCCTTTATATATGTTAAGAGCTATCAAGTCAAATTTATTTACCCAAATTCTCCATGGTGCATGTTCACACACTGAGTCTAGCCAGCTCATCTAGAGTCTCTCTTAAAGAAGCTCGACTCCCTTGCCCCCAGCAAGAATCAGCTACCAGATTTCTTCTCTAGGCTTTGGGCTTGCTGCTCATTTCCTCAGTTCTATGCTGGGGTTTTTTCGGATCAGTTCAGCATTGGTCTTGCACATGTTGACACAATTTCTCTAAGTTCATATTAGCAACTTCCCAGAGGCCTGAAAGCCTTTGTTTTCTCTTTCTTCTTTTATTTTTGTCATTTTGAGACATGGTCTCCCTTTTGTCCCAGCTGGCCTGGAGCTCTCTATGTAGACCAGGCTGGCCTTGAACTCACAAAGATCCACCTGCCTCTACTTCCCGAGTGCTGGGATTAAAGGCGTGCACCACCACAAAAGCCTTTGTTTTCTTATGTTCAAGCACAAACCCTGGCTCTTACAGTCCACCCCTTCTTTTGCAATCCTAGAGCTTTCGGTAGCAGATGTTTAATATAGGAGTCCTAACCACGGAGAAGCTCTTTGTAGACTCTTACTCTCTATACTTTGGCCAGTTGTACCCTTCTGTGTGCATAGCACTCTGTTGCATGAAGAAGTTTCACTGGTGAAAGTTAAGAAATTCATTAATATTCTCTCTTACTACTTGTTCTGCTATGTTCTGTGAGTCTTAGGTGTAGTGTTTCCATTGTAAATACGTCATTTAGTTGTTACATGTAGGATCCACAGAAGGGTTCGATGTTTATGGCAATCTGAGGCTTTTCTTTCTTTCAATGTTCAGACGGGTCAACATTTCAGTTGCCACTTTTTGGTACATCCTACTCAATGCAAAGCTGTATCTTTTCTTTCTCAGCTGTTAAGTTGGTGACATTTTGTCCTGTTGGAACAAACAAATCTTTTCCCGTAGTTAGTTTTAAGATTTGAATTGCAAGGTTTTTGCCAAAAGGTTTCATGTCTATCTGTATGCCCCCCCCCTTTTTTTAACCCATGAGGTCTCCAGAAGACAGTTGTATATACATACTATAGGGTGGATCAAGGCACAGATTTCATCAAATTCACCCATGTTGTTTTGGGTGGCTATTATGATTAACTTGGGAAGCAATGAAAAACTATTTACCTTCTCGGTGCAACAAAGGTTTTTGATATGACTTTCTGCCTTCCCCCCCCCCATAGAACAAGGAGAATATGACGATGATGCGTCATTCTCCAACTGTAAATTGGAGACAAACTATTATAGAGGTAATCTCTTATAAAACCAGTAAAAGACTTCTTTAATTGACTAATAGACATAAGAACTGTGAAAAGGATTATACTGTTGAGAACCAAATTATAATACTAAAGTCCTTGGGCTATGCACTTAGGCAAAGTATATTAATGCAGGAGCTCTGACACAGCAATGGATTGTTCTACCAGGGGGATGTTGGCCAGGGGATTCAAGGCCCCACAAAAGGTAGGCTCCTTGCCCCTAAGTTGGGATCCTGCAGAGGAGAGGCGATAAAACCCTGTGCCGAAGACCTGAAGTTAACATGGGGAGGGTGTATTGAGAACCGCACATGCAAGGGTAACAGATGGCCTCTGGAATGCACAGAGAGTGTTACCAAAGGCCACTAAACCAATAAAAAATAGGGTCTCCTGAGTCAAGCAAGACTCCACCGTCAGCACAGCTACACCTCACCTGCCTGGAAATACTGTGCAGCAGAGACAGCATGTGCCTGTGTAGCCCAAATCTAATTGGCTATTGGTCTCTCCTTGGAGGAATAACCCATGGCTGATGCCACAAGCCTACATCCCCTACAGGTTGGAGATGTTATAAGCCACAGTAAGACACTGGCATATTTATCAGGGGGTAAAAATGTAATTCATGGATTAACATATCATCCAAACATATGTGTCTATGCCAAAGTAACCTACCATTAACTATTAGTGCTGCTTAAATACCTATATATCTAATTGCTTGTGCTTCATTAGTAGGATCGAAAGGTTACTCCTGAACAAACTGTCAGCCCATGAAAGGAAACAGCCAGAATTGACCAGAATCCAAGTCAACAGCTCCAGAGAGAGAGGACAGTTTTACTTCTCATCCACCTGTGCCCCTTTTCTAAGCCTAGGGAACAATCTGCGGAAGAGGGGGCGTGGTAGAATGTAAAGGCTGCAATTGGGGTGAACGGTGAAACTACAGCGATGTAGTCTGGACACTCATTTGATCAACTTGATTGAACAAACAACCTGTCACCCCCCACTGAATGGTGGGACTGTGGGGGTTTGGGCACAACAGTCTGTAGATTGGTTTTGCATGAAGGATGCTTATACTCATGGATTATCACTTATAGCTAAAAAATGAAAAAAAACAAACAAACCTGAAAGATGCAGGACAGTTATGGCAGAATATATGATCTGGGATGGGGTGGGGGTGGGAGGGAAGGGAAAGGGAAATATGCCTGATCTGAATTGGAAAATGATGTATGAAATGCACAAACCATCAATAAAAATTAAATTAAAAAAAAAAAGAAAAGTACAATACCAGACAATTGGACAGCCCAGAAAATCATCATGCACACATTATCTTGGAAGTGACAGGATATCTGAGTGTGCTTGGTATTCCTCCTTACAGCAACAGAAAATGAAAAAGCTTTTAAAACGAATAGTAGAATTTCTGTGATTTCACTACAAAATTATGTAACTTAACTCCTTTTTAAGTCCATAATACTGAGTGATGATGTCACTATATAATTTGAGTACAAGAACTGATAAAGAATTGCAGACTCAAGGGAATATCATTTTGACTTAGAGATACAAAGATAATAACTTACGTGCCTTAAACTTTTACTGTATAGTAGGTTCTATTCTAAAACTCATTTCCTACTCCGAACATTCCATGAAGCCATTTTTTATTGTATAACTGAAACCAAATCAAGAGTGGTATAAACCGGGGCTGGAGAGATGGCCTAGCGATTAAGAGTGCTGACTGCTCTTGCAGACGACCCAGGTTCGATCCCTAGCACCCACATGGCGGCTGAGAATCGTCTTTGACTCCAGTCCCAGGGGAATCTGAAGCCCTCTTCTGACCTCTGCTGCATTGCACGACACGGGTGCACAAACCTACATGCAGACAGTACATTTAAACACATAACAAAAATAAATAAAAATTAAAAAAAAAAGTAAATATGTCATTTAGGACTAGGCATCTGTCATACATCTTAATCTTTGTATGTGATCAGTTGTAGAACTCTAACAGTCTCTATCTGTTGCAAAAAGAATATTTTTGGATGAGGGGTGAATGTTATACTTGTCTGAAAATATGGGGTCCATATTTAGAATGCAGAAAGAAATTACATTTGTCTAGAGATATGATATAAGTGGGGGTTACTCTAGGATCTATGGCCTCTCCATCCATGTATATTTATTTGGCTATGTTTCTAGTGCTGCACATAAGTTCCATCCCATTGAAAGATCTTATGTCAATTTAGATATCTGTTGGTTAATTCTCTTACATAATCTAATCATTGATGTCCTTCTAAGTTAATACACATGAAAACACTAAATATTTCAGTTTCTAAGTATAGCAACATATATGTGCATATCTTGCATTCTTAGATCATTGTTTTCAATTGTTATCCAATAAATTTCCATATATTTCTCCTTTTAACTTGCCATTTTCATTTCCTTTCAACACAGATTGCATGGTCCAGAATTTTAACAATGTATTGCTACTCCCTGGAAGAACTTCAGCTTCTTAATTTTTGCAATATAATTATTATTATAGGAACACTTATATTATCTATATGTCTCCAGCTTATAATCAGAACTGAGAATTTTACACTGCCTGTCTGGTGCTATGAACTAAATGCTAACAATGAATAATGTGTTCTTATTTCTATACGTCTTCTGTATGTATAGGTTTCTGGATCAAAGGTTTTGGAAAGCAGAGTCAAATGTAGCATACTTCATCCAGTGCAAAGGATAAATGTAGGTTAATGTGGGACCATATGAATCCATTATGGCTAAATATAAGTGAGCTGGTTTCTTTCCCTGATAACCTTCTAGTAGATTTCACTCCAAAATCCTAGAAGGCTGGCAGGTGATAAGAGCCACTCCTTATCATATCAGATATCAGGAATCTGCAGCCCAAACCCCAGGGCTATGATGCTTGAAGAGTAGTATTTCCAAGTCTTATCTCTCCTGAGTCACATACCCCCTGTCCTCTGAAGGCAAGTGGTGCAAGCCATAAGCTTATCTCCTGGGTTAAGGTGTTTTTTTTTGCCATAAGACTTAGCTATTATTACAGAACACACACTTCTCCTCTGTCCTGCTCACCTCCTGGTCAAAGAGTCAAACAAAAGTATATAAGTGCTTAAATCCCTTCAATAAATTAGTTTTTCTCGCTGATGCAACTTGCAGATCCCTTTCTTCAGATTTTTTTTTCAGGTTTATCAGCATCTTGGGAATACTCTGCTCCTTTCGGCTTCCCTCCTTATGCCCCTGTGGTAGTTGGGCCACAGCCTGACCTGACTACCATAACTGGTGTCCTGGGAAATGGGAACCTCATTATACAGAGGAAGCCAAAAGGTTAAGAGATTTTTTGTGTGTGTGTATTTGAGACAGGGTCTCCCTGAAGCCCCAGCTGTCCTAGAACTTAGTTTGTAGACCAGGCTGTGCTTGAACTTGCAGAGATCTGCCCACCTCTGCCTCTTGAGTGCTAGGATCAAAAGTGTGTACCACCACACCCAGGGAAGAGATTTTTTTTTATTGAAAATAGATCCAGCATCCCTTCATGTTCAAAGTTCTAGAGGGAATTGGAGTGGAGGGAACATTCCTCACCATCTTCAAAGCCATATACAACAAACCAATTGCCAACATCATCCTAAATAAAGAAAAAATGAGAAGCATTCTCCTTAAAGGCAGGGATCTGGCAAGTCTGCCCCCATCACCATTCCTCTTCAATATAGTGCTCGAAACACTAGCTAGGGAAATAATGTAAGAAAGGGAAATTAAAGGAGTGCTAATCAGAAAAGAGGAAGTCAAACTATCCATTTTTGGAGATGATATGATACTTTACCTAAGGGATGCTAAAAACTCCACCATAAAACTCCTAGACACAATTAAGAGTTTCGATAAAGTGGTGAGATACAAAATTCGCCTGGAAAAATCAGTAGCCATTTGCAGGTAGAAAGAGGACACCTGTGGCTACATTTTGCTAAATTATCTGCTTGTCCATTTAAGGCAAGATTTTGCTTGCATTAGCAAACCTGCGAGATGGGCTCCTGGAATTAAACTCGAACAAGAACTTGTTGGGTTTTTTTTTGTTTTTGTTTTTTGTCTTTTTCTTACAGAACATAAGGAAGGGGCCTATAAGCAGGCCCTGAGATACGATGTCACTCTGCTTATAGAAACAAATTGCTGTGAACAAATGAACTGATTTTCCTTTACCATCATACAAGGGTCCCCAAATTCATTAATTTCTGTGCACATGTAAATTAAGCCCTTTAGGCTTAGGGAGTGAGGTGGATGCTACCAGATTTTGGCTGGATAGGAGTCAGACTGAAGACCACCAGCATAGGAATTGTGTGTTGACTAGCTGGCTGGTTTTTGATAGGACAGAGTCTTGCAGTTGGTCACCATTCTGAGAAATTTGGCTTGAAATCTGGAAGGTAGGATTTATTTGGCCACAGAAGGGTGGTGGCCAACACCCAAAGCCAAGGGACCATGTTGGGACAAATAGTCCACCCATGCCAGGCTGTCGGAAAGAGCCCACTGATGTATTGCATTTTCACATCAGCTACTATAAGAAGCCTCTGGTGGATTCTTCTTCCTCTCCTCCCTTTCTTCTCTCCCTTTGAGCCTGCAGGAGCAGTGTAAGCCTTAGCCTTTCTTTATACCAATAGCAAGGAGCTGGAGAAGGAATATAAGGAGACCTTAATATTCACAATAGCCTCAAAAAATACCTAGAAACAAACCTAACCAAAGACACCAAAGATCTCTACCAAAAACAATAAAGTCCTGAAGAAAGAGATTAAAGAAGGCATCAAAAGATGGGAAGCCCTTGTTCTAGTTTGTCTTCCATTGCTGTGACAAAACATGCTGACCGACACCAACTTGGGGAGGAAAGGGTTTATTCAGCTCACATCTCCTGGGTCACAGTTCATTACTCAGGGAGCCCAAGGCAGGAACACAGGGTAGGAACCTGGAGGCAGTAGCTGAAGCACAGACCATGGAGGAATGCTGCTTACTGGCTTGCTCCCCTGGCCCATGCCTAGCCTGCCCACTTATACGGTACACAGCAACCTGCCCAGGGTGGCACCACCCATAGTGGGCTGGGCCCTCCCACATGGCTCAACAATCAAGACAATACTCCACAAATGTGGCCACAGGCCAATTCAAGGGAGCCAATTCCCCAATTGAGGCTCCCTCAACCCAGATGTATCAAGTTGACACTAAAGCTATCCAGCACAAATGACCCCTTGTCAACTTGACACACAAAACACATCACTATTAAACCTTTCCAGTTCTCGTCCCCAAGGTATGATGTTAACATTAATTGCAACCTAAGACAATACAACCTTAAAAACCCCACAGTCCTTAAAATGTCCACATACTTAAAAGTTCACAATCTGTTAAAAGTCTCTTAACTGTGGGCTACTGTAAAATCCAAAACAAGTATTGTCTTATTTCAAAGGGAAGAATCAGGCACACTCAAACAAAACCTAAATCCAGCAAGTAGCTCAAGGCTGGACACCTGGGACTCACTCACGATCTTCTGTGCTCCAAAGGGTTTCAGCAGCTCCCCTTCTCTGACTCTGCCATCCGTGGCACACACAGCTCATCTCACAGGCCCAGGCCAGCTCCATTCCATACCTGTTGCTGCTCTTGATGGTCATCCCATGGTCCTGGCATCTCCAAAAAGCTGGGGTCACCACTGAAACTGAAGCAGCACCTTCACCAATGGTCTCTTCTGACCTCTCCTGGTGCAAAGCCTCACCTTCTCTCCATGACCCCTGAAATCCTGGGGTCTTCACTGCAATCGAGGTGCACTTCCACCAATGGTCTTTCCTGACCTCTCACAGTGCCAAGCCTTGGCTGCTCTCTGTGACACCCTCAAATTTCAGCACCAGAACCATATAGGAGACTCTTACACGCTACAAATCCTGCCTCTGGCTTGACATGGAAGCTCAGGCCCCTTCTGGAACATAGCTTCTGTGTGATGACCCTGAAGAAATTCTTCCCAGAAGATTTCACCACATTGATGCTGGTCTCTTGTTACTTACAGCTGATTTTTCATCCCTAGCTAACCAGAATCAATTGTCCCAGTAAAGCAAAGGTTTCACTTCAGGTTCTGGTCTCTTGCTACTTACAGCTGATTCTTCTGCCCCAGCTGATCAGATCCCATAGATTAAACAGTCCTGATGATCTCTGCTTCCATTTGAAACTAGAAACGTCACAAGCCAGGCCTCCATTGTCTACAACTCTTTCAGCGAAACTGCTCCACATTCCACAGCAATGATCTTTAGGCATTCAATGATTTTTCTAGCCCAAAGTTCCAAATGCTTCCACAATCCTTCCCCAAAACACCAAGGTCAGGTCTGTCAAAGCAATACCCCACTTCTGGTACTAATTTCTGTTCTAATTTCTCTTCCATTGCTGTGACAAAACACTCTGACACCAACTTAGGGAGGAATGGGTTTATTCAGCTCACATCCCCAGGGTCACAGTTCATTACTCAGGGAGCCCAAGGCAAGAACTCAGGGCAGGAACCTGGAGGCAGGAGCTGAAGCACAGGCCACGGAGGAATGCTGCTTACTGGCTTGCTCCCCTGGCCCATGCCTAGCCTGCCTTCTTATATGTTACACAACAACCTGCCCAGGTTGGCATCACCCATAGTGGTCTGGGCCCTCCCACATGGATCAGCAATCAAGACAATACTCCACAGATATTGTCACAGGCCAATTCAAGGGAGCCAATTCCCCAATTGAGGCTCCCTCAACCCAGGTGTGTCAAGTTGACACTAAAGCTATCCAGCAGAGACCTCCCATGCTCATGGATTGGAAAAATTAATATAGTAAAAATGTCCATTCTACCCAAATTAATATACAGATTCATTTAAATACCAATTAAAATTCCCATAAGCTTCTTCACAGACTTGGAAAAAAGTCCTTAAGTTCATATGGAAAAACAAAGACCCCAAATAGCCCAAGAAACTCTGACTGAAAAAATGCAATATAGCTGGGCATAGTGGTGCACACCTTTAATCCTAGCACTTGGGAGGCAGAGGCAGGCGGATCTTTGTGAGTTCAAGGCCAGCCTGGTCTACAGAGTGAGTTCCAGGACACCTGGGTCTACAAGAAGACCCTGTCTCGAAAAGACCAAAAAAATGCAATGTGGGGGATCACCTCACCAGACTTCAAGGTATATTACAGTGCTATAGTCATAAAGACTGCCTGGTACTGGCACAAAAACAGACCCATTGACCAATGGAACAAAATTGAAGATCCAAACTTGAGCTCATAAAATTTCAGCCACTTCATATTTGACAAAGAAGCCAAAAATACTCAATGGAGGAAAGATAGTATCTTCAGCAAGTGGTGCTGGCATAACTGGATCACTATTTATAGAGGAAGAAGAAAATTCAGCCGCTACCACTCACCCTGTACAAAAATTAACTCTAAATGGATCAAAAACCTCAATGTGAAACCCAAAACTCTGAAGGTGATAGAAGAAAACATTGGCAGCAACCTACAAGACATAGGAGTAGGAAAAGACCACAGCTGCACAGGAAGTAAGGTCAACAATTGACAAGCAGGACCTCATTAAACTCTAAAGCTTCTGTACAGTGAAACAATCAGTGAAGAGAAAACCCACAGAGTAGGAGGAAACCTTTACCAGTGGTACATCTGACAGAGCATTAATATCCATAATATATAAACTACTCAAGAAAACAAATAAGTACACAAATGACCCAATCAAAAGATGGAATAAAGAGCGGAACAGAGACCTCACTAGTGAGGAAGTAAAGATGGCTGATAAACATCTTAAGAAATATTCAGCATTGTTAATAATTAAGGAAATGCAAATTAAAACCACTTTAAGATACCACCTCACTCTGATAGACTATATATGATCAAGAAAGCAAAAGATACCAAATGCTGAAGAGGTTGTAGAGAAAGGGGAACACTCATCAACTGCTGGTGGGAATGTAAACTCAAACAACCACTATGGAAAGCAGTATGGATAACCCTTAAAAGACTCAAAATAAACTTACCACCTGAGCCAGTCATACCACTTGTTCTAGTTTTCTCTTCGATTGGATTGCTGTGACAAAACACTATGACATCAACTTGGGAAGGAAAGTGTTTATTCAGCTCACATCTCCTGCATCACAGTTCATCACTCAGGAAGCCCAATGCAGGAACTCAGGCAGGAACCTGGAGACAGGAGCTGAAGCACAGGTCATGGAGGAGTGCTGTTTACTAGCTTGCTCCCCTGGCCCATGCCCAGTCTGCCCTCATACCATACACAACAACCTGCCCAGTGTGGCACCACCCATAGTGGGCTGGGCCCTCCCATGTTGCTCAACAATCAAGACATTTCTCCACAGATGTGGCCACACAGGCTAGTACAATGGAACCAATTCCTCAATTGAGGCTCCCTCAACCCAGGTGTGTCAAGTTGACACTGAAGCTATCAAGCACACCACTCCTGGTTACATACCAACAAGACTCATCCTACCACAAAGAAACATACACATCTGTTTATTGCAGCTCTCTTCACAATAGTGAAGAGCTAGAACCAACCCAAGTGCCCCTGAACTGACAAGTGGATAACGAAAATGTGGTACATCTAAACAATGGGGTTCTATGCAGTGGTAAAGAAAGACGGAATCATGAACTTTGAAAGTAAATGGATGGCATGGAAGCCATTATGCTAAATGAAGTAACACAGTTCCAGAAAAACAAACAAGGAATGGTATTCCTCATTTGTGGATGTTAGCAGCACACACCTAGTTGTAAGAAAACCGAGCAACATCAATGTTATATTCCTCTTTTTCTGAAAGCAACTGTGCTCTTATAATGTGAATCTCTTAACAAGCTCTTGAATTAACCTACAATTTATTTTCAGACTTTGTAATCTTGGTATATGGGTGGAAGGTATGTAGATACATTTTAGAGTAATATAAATATAAAAAAGAAAATGCAAATCCTGAAAAATGATATGGTAATAACACAGTTTATTTTCAGAAGACATAATTTTAGTATAGGTGTGACAAAAGTATATGCATATGTTGAAGCAATACAAATTGGAGGGAACAACAAAAGAAATGAGATGAAGAACTGACTGAACCAATAAAGTTCTCCCCAAAACAATATTCCTCTGCTTTGAAAGACTTTAAAAAGATACACGACGGTTATGGCAGAATTCATGAACTCAGGTGTGGTGGGGTGCATGGAAAAGGAAATGAGTCTAAATTGGACTGAGAAATGCACAAAACTTCAATAAAAGTATAAAAAAGACGTATTTATTCATGTATCTCTTTTTCTTTTTGGTACAGTCTATGCATTCTCATGTTGTCCAGGAAAATTACATGTAGTCCAAGGTTGGCTTTGAATGTACCAACATGTCAAGTCAAAATGTTTAGTTTGATGACCCGAACTTATACATATATATTATTTATATTATCTATAGAAATTATATAAAAGCATAAATTACACACACACACACACACACATATATATATATATATATATATATATATATATATATAATTTCTTTTGATTCTTGTACTTTGGGATTTATATGTAGGAACCATCACCAAATTGGACATTACCCATATGGATCAGTATGCTTTCTTTGCACTGCCCATGGATATCAGAAGTTTTGGATCCCCTCTACCTAGAATTGCAGACAGTTGTTAGGTGCAATGTTGGTGCTGGGAACTGTACCCAAGTCCTCTGCAAGAGCAGCCAACTATATTGCCAGCCCCAATTTGACCAGATCATAAAAACTAAGATCCTCTGGCCTTAAATGCTGATGCTATTAATTTTTATGTAAATGTATTTGGTAGATTTAGTTTTATAATCTATGAGTAGAAATAATTTAATTTATTTCTAAATCTTTTTGCCTTTAGTATATTTTCTTGCTTACATGCCATGGTTAGAATGTACACTGCAAAACTGTGTATTTATTCCAGTCGGAGGAGGACTGTCCAGGCTTACACAGTTAAGCATGTGGTGCTATATATGTTGTTTTATAGCTACTATTTAAAAATATATTTTGCTTCTATTTTAAAATGATTGTTTCCTTTACCAACATAATTTCTTACTCTCTTTTAAGATTAGGGACTTGGAATTTTAGGCTTTATAAGTTAGTTTCCTTATTTCAATTCTATTGAGCTGCTCTTGAGTAATTTAGGCAGGATCTGCTCAAATGTATTGAACAAGATTGCTATTATAATTATGTTTCTTTTAGTCTTTCAACTTTTTCTGGTATCCTTGCCATTTATACAAAAATTAAATTACTTTTGATTTTTTAATTGTTTTTAAGTTTTCATACACAAGTACCATAATTTTACCATGTTATTTTTAAAAGGAACATCAAGTTAGTTCAAGTAATTGGAAAAATAGAAGAAACAAGTAGAATCCCACTGAGAAATATCAATTCCTATAAAATTCAAACAAATATTATCACACTTTGATTTTTATCCTTAGCACATACTTTCATATACTTCATGTTTTGTCTGTACTCATCAGTAAACTCACGTTTCTCAGAATGCACATTTCTTTCAATAGGCCATCATTATTTGGATGACAAATGTTTGTCCCTTAATCAAATGCTGTATTGAACAAGATTGCTACTTTAATTATGATTCTTTTAGTCTTTCAAATTTTTCTGGTATCGTTGCCATTTATAAAAAAAATAAATTACTTTTGATTTTTTAATTGTTTTTAAGTTTTCATACACAAGTACCATAATTTTACCACATCCACCCTTCCCTCACTCCTTTCCAATTTCTTCTATGTCCCCTCCACTCCCTCTCAGATTCATGACCTCTCCTATAATTATTGTTAAATATAATATTGTTCTTAAACATTATTATCTACGTATATACACACCTATACATATAATCTACTGAGTTCATTTACTGCTAATATTTGCATCTGTTTATGGCTCACCACATGGGATAGGATAAAGTACAAACAACTCACCTGTGGAATAAAGTTTATTATCCCTCTCTCAGCAGCTATTGATTGCCTGTAGGTCTTTGTGCAATTTCCTAGATCCACATTAACATATCAACTATTGTCATCATGAATAACTTGCTTATGCAATTGTGTTGTTGAGATTTCATGGGAACTTCTTCCCAGTCATGTCTAAATCCACTCTAGCATTATGAGTCCTGACTTGAAGGTGCAAGGCTGACATCCACTTGCCAAAACTTTACACTTGTGTGGTTACATCAAAATGTAATGTGTGATCAGTCTTTTTCCTTTCAAACAATATGACACACTTCAGAAATATGAAACACATCAAACGTTCAATCTCACTTCTTGAGATGAGAAAAATTTTAAACTGTCAATTTCTTCAGAATCAAAGAGAATAAGAAAGATAGAGCATGTGCAAGATTTCCTAGACATTTCATTGTGTTTCTTATGAAGATACATGCACATGCATTCTACTGGTTCAATTAGGATTTTATTTCCATTTGGATAGGCATGACACTGGTGTCAAAAGTGGGCATTGTTTCCATGTGTTAACTAAGAACAGAAGATAATGATCCTGTACTGTCCAGTAACTCCTAGCTGGACTGAAACCCAGCTGCTTCTGTGAACTACACATTTCAGCACAAAGTATGTCCTGCTTCTGTCAGAAATAAGGCTCATCTCTCCATCTTTCATATGCTTCTAGTTTTCTACCTGTTGAGTAAAATTTTCATGTTCTGTCTTCACCTGAGTATCTTGTGAAAGCTCAGTTTTTATGGATTATTTGATGCAGGTTAGTTGCCACAGCAGGAGTTCTAACCAGTTTGTGTTCAACATAGTACTTAGAGATCATTACAACAGTTTTGCTAATGGGTATCAGACAATGGTCTATGTACTGAGGGGACTGGGTCCCTGGTGGCACTGAGAGGTGATGGAATCTCTAGAGGAGGCCCTAGATCACTGGAACTTGACCCTCCAGGTGTGCTCTCCTTGCTATCTCTCCTCATGTTAGACATGTGATCCCTTCACTGCTGTGCATGAGTCCACAGTTATAGGCCACCATTTTCTGCCCTCCCTAGGTGTAAAACAAATTATATGACCATTTAAGGGCCTCAAAACCATGATGTCAAAAAATATTACTTCTAATTTTCTGCACTACCTACTCCATATCTATTCAAACTTGCAACTGTGGTCTCATTTGGAGAAAATATGATGGACAGCTTCTCTCCAGAGTGTACTTAAGAACTGATAGCATCGGAGTTAGAGAAACATTTCAGCAGTTCGGAGCACTGGCTGCTCTTTCAGAGGACCTGGATTTGATCTGCACCACCCACATGACAGCAAAGAACTTCTGGTAACTCCAGTTTCAGGGATCCATCATCTTCTTCTGAACTCTTCAGGCATGCTCTAAATGGGTACACTTACTACATTCAGGCAATACACTCACATATGTAAAATTAAACTATTTTAAAGAAATACTGATGGAGTCTACTTCAGTCTCCAAGAGGTCTAGCTTCACATGTGTCTTTCCCTTTCTTGAGGTTGAAATGTAACAAAGCATTTTGGCACTCTAAAATCTTATTCATGTCCTTCCTGGATGGTCCAAGAGAAAAGAGTCAGAAAGTGATGGAGAATTGTAAGATTTTTGTTTGAACCCCCCCCCCCGAACACCATAGAAAATGCATTCTTCACAGCAACCAATGGAACTGTCCTTAAAACAGATCATGCAGTGGACATAAACCAGATATCTAAAACTATAGGATTAATGCACATCATGCATTCTATCAGGTCTCAATGGAATAATGCAAGAAACCATAGGAAAGAGAAATTAAAGAACATATAGAAAATCCTAGATATTAAATAACACACAACTAAACCGTGAAAGGCCCACTGAAGAAATAAAGAATTTTTTTAATTCTTAGAATTAAAGGAAAATGAAAATATAATGTGCCCAAACCCATGGACTACAACAAAGACAACCCTAGAAAGAAAGTTTATAGCACTGTGTTAACAGCCACCATTAATAAATCAGAGAGCTCTCAAATTACCCCATGATGAAAGTAAGGGCTTTGGAAGAACAAGAACAAATCTACCCTCAAAGAGCTAGACAAAGAGACACCAAGGAATGAATCAATAGAAATTTGAAAAAAATAGAATTATTTATTTTGTATATATATTCTAAGTGTATGTATGTATACATGCTATAGGGCACATGTGAAGGTCAGAGGACAGCTTGTTGGAGATTGATCTCTCCTTTTGTCATGTGGATGCCAAGGATTGAACTCAGGTTGTCAGTTTTGGCAGCAAGTTCCTTTACCTACTGAGCCATCTCACTAAACACACAAACAGTTTTTGAATGTTTCTCCATTTTTCCATTCTTCAAAAATACATGTAAAATTATTGATTTTTCAATTTCTGCATCTGAGTTAATCAGGCTGTGAGATTTCAGTTGGGTAATTTTTAAAAATGGTTTCAATTTTTTGTCATTGGTTAAGGTCAAATAACTTTCAAATTGTCATGCAATTAAAGGAATGTCAGGAATAAATAATTTTTAAATGAGATGGCAACATGGTTCTGTCAGATTCTTAAAACTGTGGTTTCACTGAATGTTGTCAGGTCCCGAAGTTTACATTTGCATGCCATGTGTGGAGATATGAAACTGAAATTATTTGGACAGATTTAGGAAGTGAAAAGTCCCTAGTTTTGATTACTGATTTCTACCCAAGAGACATAACTTCTTAAAACTTGAGAATATGGTCTTTGTGTAATAATGGATACAGAGACAAGGCTAACTCCAGAGATACTAACTCTACTGAATAGAATAGCCTAGCTCTAAGTTTTCCTTCAGCTTATGTAACTTTCCTGGTTGCTCTGGTTTATTCTGCTGTGAGCATGTTGACACTCTGTTTTATTTACTATAAGTTTGTTCCACCTTTATTCTACTAGTGGCATTTGTCAGGAGGAAACCATACAGAGCAACTTTCTCAGAACCACGTGGATTTTGTGGTAGCTGCCTGTCAACTTCAAACTAAGTCTAAGTAAAGAATTTTACTCTCCCAATGGCTTATGTCGTACTCCTAATCTTACTCACTTTAGGGCAGATCATAGTAAAGGGACCAAAGCCTCTGGTCCTTTCAGGCAATCTGTTTTAGGTTTTTGGATTAACAGAGTGGAAACCAACTTTGAGAATCTGCAGAGAACTTCACTTTCTTTTACACTTCTCTGAGTATTGATCTTTCTTTGTTGCCTACATTCTGAGAAAGTGTAGGAACGAGGAGCCTGCAGCAAAGAAGGATGTCCTGGGGTTAGGATAGTTTCCCTGCATGAGACTGAGATAAGAACTCCATGGTCAGGAGCACTGGAAGAATGAAAAATGCAGTTAATGCTGTTCAAGACCTCGTGGGGAGCATGATACTTTGCCCAAGCTGCCAACACTATCCCAGAGAGAATTATAATGGACATCCCTAGCAAAGAGTTCAACCTCTCTTCCCCCAGCAAAAGGCGAGAGAGAGAGAGAGAGAGAGAGAGAGAGAGAGAGAGAGAGAGAGAGAGAGAGAGATTCTATCATTTATGTTCCACAGGAAGCCATTTCTCTTGTACAAAAGCTTTTTGGAAGGTGAAATGACACCCTGGGTAACAGAGCCAAGGGCTCTAGAGATTAGAAAGCATAATCTTAGCTAAGAGCAAATTCTTGGTAATTTTGAAGATTTACATGAAGGAGAGTTCCAGGAAGCTCTAGAAAGCTGATTATAAAGGTTGTCACAGATTCTCAAGAAGGCAGACAGTGAGTGTATCAGAGAGCTTGTCAGAAGGAATGGGCTCTGCTAGACAGAGGCTGCTAGGGGTCCATGCAGTCTCTTTGGAGAATACTTCTATATTGGACAGATTCACTGTGCAGAGTTCTATGTTGATTAAACATTTTAATAGTATTCTTAAGAAGAGTTTTTGTAATAAGTTCAAATATTTATTGTTTCTGGGATGGAAAATAACAGGAAAAGAAATAGCAACAACCGATGCTTTTATATGAATTCATTGCCCACAAGAACTGATCAAAGGTTGGTAATGAGGGTGATTTTCCCCATGTTACATTTTCTTATATTCTTCACTAATTTTATGGGTGACTATTCAGTGTGATAATTCCACCCAAATCTGATAGCTTTTAAGTTCTTGCTTTTGTATTAAATGAAGATAAGCCATCAGTCTCTCTCCTGATAGCTTTTTTTTAATTTTTTAAATTTATTTTCGTATGTGTACAAATGTATTGTCTGCATGTAGGTTTGTGCACCCACGTCGTGCAATGCCGAGGAGGTCAGAAGAGGGCATCGGATTCCCCTGGAACTGCAGTTAAAGACGGTTTTCAGCTGCCATGTGGGTGCTGGGGATCGAACCCAGGTCCTCTGCAAGAGCAGTCGGTGCTCTTAACCGTTAGGCCATCTCTCCAGCCCCTCTCCTGATATTTAGCCGAATAAAAAGTTTTATCATTTAACGATGGGCAGATTTTTTTTTTTCTGGTAAAATCTTTTCTTTTTTTATTCTTGACGGAATTCAACATTGTATATAACTATTCCTAATAATAAATAGATGTCTGTGTACATATAGAGATGACTTTGAATTAATAAGCTGACAATTGGGTGGATTGTTTATAATTGGAAAGATTAATATATGTAAACAATTGTTAGATTTTTGTTTTACAAATATGTTATGGAACACAGGTGTCTTGCAAAGCTTCATCATAGAAAAATATAAGAGAATAATGCTCTTCCCTGATATTCAGGCTGTACTAAATCATGGATGCTATTCTTTTGGCTGCAAGGTATTTTCCCACACATCTACTCTCCAAAAAAAAAAATGTTTGGAAAGCTTAGAACAATAAAGAGCTTTGCAGATATAATTAGGGATCTGTAGATTAGACTGGCAAATATTCAGCCAGGACATAAATCCAATAATTAAGGCTTCAGAAGAGACAGTGGTGTGGAGAGAAAAAGCCAAAGAAAGTGAATGGAAAGATTGATGGTATCCTTCTCCCAGCAGGAGTGAGATTCTTGAAAGCAATCAGCAGAAGACAGAATACAACAAAAAATTCAGGGACTTCTGACTCTGGCTCCTGAAATGAGACAGATGAATTTCTATTGGTTTAAAGCCCTAAGCTTCTTTCAATTTGTCACAGTAGCCTTAGGAAATAGAAACAGAACTCTTACATGAATATGATGGATGACAAAGTAATCCAAGATTCTATTGCATCTGTTGCCATCTTTTGACAAGTCCCTGAGGACATTGCATTGCTCTCCCCTCAGAGACGCCAATCACTTTGGAGGAAGTTCTAATTTCTTGCAAAGGAAGATAATTGACTAAACATATAAGATTTGGGCACTTACATTATCTACAGGATTATTAGAAGATGAGGTTGTTATTGACTAATAATACTCAGATGAAACAAACAAACACTAGTAAAATTCTTGTTTTCTGGATTTAAACTATCAAAATGCCTCTGATGATTGACTAATATCACAGACTCTCTGTAGGGATGAGGCTCTGTTTGGCTTGAGCAAGGCCCTGCATTTCACTGTCCCAAAAGCTTCTCTGAGGAGCTGAGATCATCGAAGTCCCTGTTCTCTGCACAAGGCCCCATATTCTGAGGTCTCCCTTTTGATGTATTGGGCAGATATCAAGCCTCCTATTTACTGTATACACACCTGGGAGTTCTGTTGCCCTGTTAGGAGCCATGTTGGCTCACGGTTCCCTTGCCCTCTTTCATACCCTCCAGCCCCCATTTCCCTGCCCAGAGCACAGTAGCTTTAGTATATAAACCTTTGCTTGTTGCTAATAAACTGAGTTATTCCCCCATGGAGTTTCTCACAGCTCCTTCTTGAGTCGGTTCTTTCCTCCCCACTCTCTCCAGGCTTCCCAGTACCTTCTCCCTCCTTCTCACTTCCAGGGATAGGACCTGTGGGCCAGAGTGATCCAGAAAATCTGCAGTCCTAGGAACTGTTGGCAATGATCAAGGGAAGAAGAACAATGGAAGGCTACAACTTTCATTTCCATTGTGGATTCTACTGACAATTTCAGGGATCCAAAACAAAAGTTTACCTTATTTTTGCCTTGCTATTTTTGCCTTGCAACTCCTCAGTGTTATTTTTAATTATTTGAAAATGATGCTGAGGGTTGAGATAAATATATATATATATATATATATATTATACATAGTGTATATATTATTAATTTTTTTTTCGAACAGGGTCCCCTGTCAGTCCCAGCTGTCCTGGAACTCACTCTGTAGACCAGGCTGGAATTGAACTCAAAGATTCACCTGTCTCTGCCTCCTGAGTGCTAGGATTAAAGGCCCTCACCACCATGCCCGGCTACAGTTGCAATATATTTTTGAGTTGATAACTTATCAGCCTTCTATATTAACTTTACAGAATGTACTAGTTCCAGCCACTTTGATACCATGTTTGATTCTTTAAATGTATATAAGATAGATTTATTTATTTGAATGTGGAAAATACTGTCTAAAGATATTTCTTTAGAAGATAATATGATTAGATTCTCTGCTTTATAATGTTTAGTCTTTTTGTTTCAGAGCAGGCAGCAGGAGAATATCTGGTTATTATGTATATTTATAAGTAAAAAATAATAATTTCTGTGATGAATTGCTCTTTTATAAATTAAGATTGCACAGATATAACAGAGACAGTACTTTACTGAAGTTTGTGGTGTCAAGAATATTTTAATGTCATATATAACCATGTATATGTTTATATGTACTATAATGTGGCATCCAAGGCACAGAAAAATGCTACATATTGATGGTCAAATTAGGAGTCCTTTATAATTAAAGAAGGGGTTAATGTCCCATAGTACTCCTGAACCAGAGGGGAGGAGGAGTGGGAGGTATAAAGCCTAGAATCACAATGACAATCACCATCAAGAAACATGGAATTTATGTGTATTTTACTACTGAATATTGCAGATTAAAGGTACATTTTATATAGTGAATAGATCTTCAAACATAACATGAGCAGAAAATTAAAATGCCCTTTACTGTTGAAATCAGCTTGTATTTTCCAAATATAATATAGATTTGAATTCTGACTAGATCCCAGAATTCTGAATAAAATGCATAGCTTCAGAGATTCCTCATGAGTTTCTCATAGCTCTTATAAACAAACAAGTTTTCTTCCCCTCAGAAGATTCACCATGCTACATGAAAATTGTGGGGTTGAAGAGCTGGATCAGTGGCTAAAAACGTCGGGTGCTATAGGCAAATCACTGTGGCTGCTTTTGGTGGCAAGGATTTCCATTTGTATAATGATCTATCCTCCCAGGAAATACTTTAATTACAAAGTTCAAGAGAAATGCATTCAGAGATTGCTATTTTGTTTCTGTCTGTGAATTATGTCAGAGACATGTACTGTCAGATTTTTGCTCTTTATAATCTTACTATAAATTTCTTTGTAAAATAAGTTTTCCCCGGTTTGACACTGATTTTAGTTTTTAGAGAATGTTTTCATGTAAATTTTATGTTCATAACCTTTGTAACTTGTATCTTGAATTTAAAGGATAATTGTATGTGTTTGTCAAATGCATCTGCATAATTTATTTCACTATATATTTGTTTTAAATTTTTTGAGAATTTCATAAATAAGTACTGTATTTATGTCATTTCTACCCCTCTCCATCCCTCTTCAACTCTCCTCACATCAAGTTCACTCCACAACCTCATGACCTCTTCTTGTATAATTATTTTTACATATACATACAATTATACATAACATATATGTAATCTACCAAGCCCATATAGTGAAGCTTGTCTGTATGTGTAATTAGGGTTGAACACATGGGATTTGATAACCTGTCAGGTAACTAGTTTATAGAGAAAATTGATTCTCCCTTTCTCAGCAGACATTGATTACCTGTAGCTCTTGATCTAAAGATGGGACCTTGTGAAATTTCCTCCATCCACATTGACATGCCACTGGTGTCGTCATCATGCAGGTCTTGTTTAAACAGACATGTTGCTGGAAATTCATGGATGCAGCTTCTCTGTCGTGTCTAGAAGACAGGCCAGAGTACCATGATGTCTGTTGCCAGTTTGACATTTTTAGCGTGAATACATTCTTGTCCTTCTTGTCCTTTCTAATTAATCTAATGACAATCTAAAAGACCTTAAATTGAGATTGGTCATGCCACATCACTTTCTGTAGAAAATCAGTCACCCCAATTAAGAGGACATGAATGCCACAAATTCCAGCTTACTCTGAGCTACTACTTTACAAAGTATGAGCTCTGTAGTTAGTAATTCCATCATCACCAATGGTTGTAAAATTTCACAGTTTTTGTACTATTAAAATTAGTGTACTTGTGATAGCACTTAGGTTTGGTGGTCAACAAGTTTCTCATAAGTTGTACATGAAATCTGACCAACTATATCTCTTCCTATATATAAATGAAACTCACTGCCAAATTATTTGCAGCAACCCAAAAAGAAGGTGTTCAAGCTGAGTGTTTTATTTTACCCAGATCCTCAGAGTTTCTCTATGTGATACCATAAATTGAGGTATGAGTTCCTCTCAAATGTTAATAAATAGAATTTTTCCCATCTGTGTCAGCACTGTGAAATTATCATTAGCTATTCCTGATCAGGTTTGATACATAGAGAATTTATAACTGTTAGTTGTTTATGATTTGATAATGATGAGAATCCATCCCAGGGTGGAGATCTACATCTACAACCCTATCTTAGTGATGAATGATGATAAATATACCATGGAATATTTTTGTCTTCCTCAGAGCATGATATTCATGAAGGAACTAGAAAGATCATTCTTATGGTGAGCAACAAGTAAATAAAATGTCATCAAGAGTTATTCAAGGGGTCTGGGGAGATGGCTCTGAGGTTAGCAGCCACCGGATGCCCTTGCAGAAGATCAGGGTTATATTCCCAACACACAAACAGCAGGGAGCAACCATCCTAACTACAGTTCCAGGAGTTCTTATACCCTCTCCTGACCTCAGAAGCCATTGCAAGACATGGATACATTCACATACAAGCAGGTGATACACTCATAGGCATGCGATGACAATTTAACAACAAAAAATAAGTCATTCAAGCCTGAGGACCTGTGTTTGAACCCGTTGACCCACCGTTTGTGTGGACTGAACTGACTCCTGAGAGTAGTAATCTGCCCATCATACCCTTCCTAATATAAACACACACACACACACACACACACACACACACACACTTCATAAGTAGATATTTCTTAAAATTACAGATTTGATAAAAATAATGATATTTCTTAAAGAATATAAACTGGGGACTGGAGAGATGGCTTAGAGGTTAAGCGGGCTGACTGCTCTTGCAGTCTTACAGACGACCAAGCTGTGAATCCTGGCATCTACCTATGGGTAATAACTACCCATAGTTCCAGTTCCAGGGCATCTGATGCCCTCTTCTATCCTCCACAGGCATTGCACAGCTCAGTGGCACTTACAGACATTCAGACAATACACCACACACATAAAATTAAAATAAATGAAAATATTTTTAAAAGGAAAAAAAAAGTAAGCCAATTTATTTTATTATATTTACTTCAAAATTAATTAGTATTGTGAAGTGGAGAGCTAGCTCAGCTCTTAAAAGCCAGCAGTACTCAGAAGTAAACCCTGTCTTATTTCAGAGTACCCATGTCTGACAGCTCACAACCCCTTGTAACTATTTCCAGAGGATCTGATGCCTCTGGCCTTTAGGGCCCTGTTCTCACATCCACAATTCCACAGAAAGACACAAATAAATACACTTAATTATAAAAATAGAATCTTTGAAAGATAATTACTAACAACTGTCATCACAGATTGCTGGAATACTCTGTTGACTGTTTTCAGTAAATATGTGAGGTTTAAGAGTTTTCACTGATGATTCAGAAATTAGTTTCTACCTCATTTATAATCTTTCCAAATGTAAATGAGGTGTCGCCGTAGGGATTTGTGGCTGGGCCCACTTAATCCTAGGACTACCCATGTGGAAAGCCCCGCAGGAAAGCACACCGCATGTATGCAGGTTGAGGTTCAAATGCAAAGAGATATTTTATTCCAACATGTCTGCTTAAATATCCATCATGTCTCAATTTGTCACTACACCCCACCCCATGGGTGTGGCCAGGGAGGTACCATTGGCTTAGAACCCACCCCATCTTAACTAAGTTTTCCCACAGTAAAGAATTTTACTGAATTTTCTGTATGCCTTATAGGGCATTACGTATTGCTATGTTCCTTGTAAGAAAAAGAAAATGAACCCAAATGAATCTAGAGGACATCATGCTAATAAGTAAAATGTACTAGACACAGGAAGGCAAGTACTATATGATCTCCCTTTGTCTGAGATATAATAAAACTGATCTCATAGAGTAGAAATTGACTGGTAGTAGCCGGTATCTAGGAAAGACAGGAGGAGCAGAAGATAAGAAAGAATGACAAGTACCAAATTATATTTAGATAAGAGAAATAAGTACTGGTGTTCTATTTCCCAGATGAGTAATCATCGCTCAACACACTGTATAATTTACTTCAAGATAATTACAGATAGGTACTTTGAATATTTTCAAAACAAAGACATGATAAATGGTCCAACTCAGCCCTAAAGAACAATAACCATGATGAATTATATAGCAAACTACCTCTATTGCTGCAGGAGTGGCACTAGTTTCTGAAGGCTAATCCACAGCTCTCTAATTGGATACAAAACCCTCCTAATGGGAGTCAGTTCATTGATGGCACCATAAGCACAGCCAAATACAAACGGCTGGAAATGCCATAGATCCTAGAGTAATCCTTATGTCTGTCATATCTAGGCAAATTAAATTTCTAGTATATCTAAATATGTATCCTTATATATACAGACAAGCATACCATAAACTACTCATAAAAAGCTTCTTCTTCAATGAATGGAATCTAATGCAGAGTGCCACAACTGGTCAGACACAGAGAATATACACTAGGTGACTCATCTACAGCAACCTCTATACCTAAGGCTTATGGAACATAGCAGAATAAGGGTTATAGAGGAAACTAGTGGACACATCAACTCTCAGCAGTAAAGCTTCCTACACAACAGAGTGTGATGCACACAGAAGGCCACAACTGGCCAAGTGTTAAAGACTGAGACTGCAGAGTGTGTGTCTCTAGACAGGGCTTGTTGCCTTATGATGTTCTTCCACCTTGCTCTGCCATCAGAGATTTCTCATCACAGCCCAGCCAGCCAGGCATTCTGAGGAAGAGGGTTCCAATGCCCTAAGCCTCTGCAGTTGTAACAAAAGTTGGGACAAGAGAGGCAATCTTGTTTGTGGCTGTTCCCTTGCTTGGCACGGCCTGACAGAAGGGGCCTGAACATTGCTTAACCAACTCCATGAGTGTTAAGAATTGGAGGTGGGGTCATTGTCTTGCACTTCCTGGTGCCTAGATGCCTGCACCACATGGGCCCATGACTCTGGGTTCCACAAGTCTACAGAAGACATCCAGGAGGCTAGTTTGAGTCTCCCTTCAGAAGGAGGCAGCTTCCCGTGTGGAGATTTTAATTCCTCGGCTTTAAAGAAGTGTTCTTACTCTTTTAACCTGTGGGTCCCTCTGGCATTCTTGATTGTTTCCCATGATAGAGGAAGAAAGGAAAGACTGGGGCTCCACAGGAACTTACCTAGAGGCAAGTCACTGGAGGGTTCATGTGGTGTGCTGGGTGATAGTAAAAGTTGAAAGAAAGAAAGTTTGTTCCCCAGCAAGGGGGTACAGCCGCCCATTATCGCAGTCCCCTCTGGACTAGAAGAGCTTACCTTTCCTTCTCTGAATCCTCCGAAAATACCTTTTTTTTTTCCCTTTCTGTCCTCTGAAAGGCATTAGCTCCATATTGTGGCACCAGTTGTTGCCTTATGATGTTCTCCCTCCCTGCTCTTCGATCAGCGATTTCCCAGTGCAGCCTGGCCAGCCAGGCCTCTGAATATCCCACAGCAGCAGGAAGGGGAGAGAGAAGGTTCTAGGGCCCAGTAGAAAGATGAACCCAATAATGGCCAGGGAGAAATTTCACGGGGAAAATGACCAAATTTTATTGGTCTTTACACCGGACTTTGTGAGGTAGAAATGGGAGCTGGGGAGTGAGGTCCAGGAGAGCCCAGGGGGAGCGAGGGGGTACGAGCCACCATGACTCTTACCAGGGGCAAGGAAACTTCCCGGTGAGTATTGGTAGGTAAGAAGTAGGACATCTTATCTGCCCAGTACAGCAAAGGGAAACCTTAGGATATGGGATCTCACTTGGAAAGCAGGGGCCCCACCCTATCCTGACTCCAAAGAAGCTGTTAGGACAGTGGGTGTGGACCCCATGGTGCTCAAGGCAAACAGAATTTCATCCCAACAAGGGCTTCTATATTAAATCTCACCCACACATGTCTCAGGGACAACTGAGGAAGAAAAGATTGGAAAACTGTAAGAGAAAGTGTTGATCCATGAAAAAAGGGAAACAGACTTTCAGGCCACTGGAAGCCTGCACATATGAACCTGTGGCAGTGGAGATGTCAAGCACAAAACCCATGCCAACTAAATCAGACAAGGACCCAGAGTGGAGGAAGCGAAATATGTGGTAGTGCAGCCCTAGCCTGGAAACTGGTAGAGAAGGTTTACTACTGGATGAGTGAGATTAGACCTTATCCAAGTTCTTTAGATAGGCTGAATATACTCCAGTAAATGAGCTGCACAGAAGCCATCTGGGGGCAAATATTTGACTGGATTTGATTAATATGCTTGGTGGAATGCAGAACGTCTAACGACGGAGCCGGTGTGAGGCCATGGATTGGGGAGGTGGTGTAAATTTGATTTAGAACAGTTGTATGAAATGTAAAAATTCTCATTTTAGAATTTTTATCTTTAACCATGAAAATTGTGCTATTTTGAAATTTCATGTGTTATAATTCTTTATTTTTTCTTTAGTAAAAATAATATGTTGATTCATTTATATTGTCAATTTGTATTCTAAAAATACAAACGATCTGAGGATTAAAAATCACCACACTCAAAAGTCTATGGGTTGCACAAACCTAGTGGGTCCTGATCAAAGAGGACAACGAGTTTGGAGATATGGCTCAGTGGTTAAGAGCACTGTTTGCCTTTGCAGAAGACAAAGGTTCAGTTCCCAGCTCCCACATGGCTGCTAACAACTGTCCATAACTCTAGTGATTCAACTCTGTCTTCTGACCTCCATGAGCATTCTAAGACATGGGTGCACATACATACATTTGGGCAATACATTAATACACATCAAATAAACATATTTTTAAGAAAAAGGAAAAGAGGACATTAAATTGGAGAAGATGCAGGGAGTGACAGTTTCTGTAGAAATTACCAGAATATGTGTGAATATGATCAGCATACATTGTATGCAAGTACAAAATTCTCAAAGTATTAATATTAATATGACACTAAAAAGACGTATATTGTACACTTTTAGATACAGATGTTTAAAGTCAGTTTCAAACTGCGAAATGATTTGTTAAAATCAATGTGCCCTAACAATTTCATTAGGCAGAACAGGACAATTCTTTAGAAATATATGCAAATTTGTACAAATCAAGGAGATTCATTGTGGAGTTAATTTAATTAAGTTAAATGAGTAATTTAAAAATTCCTGTAATATTAAAATCACTTTCATTTAGTCAGATAATCTTCCTAACATCTGTAGAGCTTGGATAATGATATTGTGGAAGTGGTTACCACGGGAAGTAAACATTTAAAAGCTGTAAATCAAGCTAGAAAGTTATACATGATGTGTGTATTTTGGACTTTGAAAAATGCATCTTCATAAGATCAGTTATAAAATGTATGCATGTTCACCTGTGTCTATTACTTCTAGCTAGCTTACTTGTTGTGATGACTGAATTTAAATACTGCTGTTCCAGGTGTTCTGGTGACTGGCCAACCTTATGATGTCTGATATTAAAAAATAATATACTATTTACCATAATTGATTTTTCTTGTCATCTCTTTAACAAAACCATTATGTAGTCTATTAAATCACGTTTATTTGCATGTAAGCTTCATCCTATTTATAACAATAACATACATGATTAAGCTATAATTATATTCAAGATATACACAATTTAAATTTTCTCCATAATACAACTTGAAAGAATTGTAGCAGTATTTTTTTTTCTTCTTGATGCTAGAGATAAACTCTGTAGCTTCACCCTTAATATGTCAGCACCCTACAACTTCAGTACATGCAAAGCTCTTTATAAATTAATGTTATATGCTTTGCATAAACTTTAGTTTTTTATATGTTAATTAGTATAATATGGAAACTGATTCAGTTTACTGCCTGCTTCACAAGATGGAGCTCAGAACTTCACTGTTAAAACATGTGGCTACACAGGTCACAAGCTTACTGTTATTCTGTGAAACAATCATAGTATTAAAGTGACCGAACATGTGGCTACACGGGTCACAAGCTTACTGTTATTCTGTGAAACAAACATAGTATTAAAGTGACCTCTAATGACTTGGTTATACTCACAATGTTATACCCATAACAAGCTTCATCCTTCAGTTCTCACCAGAGAAGCTTCTTTCAGCAGATGGTGATTTTAACACAGGGATCAACAACTGGTCAACATGACATAACTTGACTATGGGGGTGCTTGGGAAGGGCTGCAGTGGTAGATGAGATAGAGAGGATGATATGATAGGAGATAGGGAAGACATTTTGAATATGACAAAAATATAAAGTATGAAAATTTTAAAGTATCTACACCAATGTTATTTAAAATTCCTGTTTCTAAAAGTTGATTAAATAATATTAAATGGCTTTATAAAATGAAACTATACAATTATATAATCAAACATCTCTCCCATTTCCAGTATGGATGATCAACATTATTTATTACCCTTTACATAGACTTATATGGACCTATTGAAGAGATTTGTGGATACTTGAATATTACTATTACTGTTTATTTAACTCTTCCATGCAGGTCATGGTTACATGAACAATTGGACAACCTCAAATTATTACTGAATGTTGCTATCATTTTAAAAATTGGGGAGTAATTTCTAAGATGCTAAGTAACCCACTTTCTTAATTATTGTGGTCTTAAGCAAGCAAGATGGTATCTTTGCTATGACTTGTGACAAATTCGAATTAGAAACGATACATGGTAGGCTGTAAGAATATACGAATGTGGAAGTAAAAGCTTCTAATAAGGAACACTGGAAAAATTTATAAACATGAGTCAACTGCTCAGAGTGTCCAGAATATTTAGGAAACATAAAAAGACATGAACATTGTGTTTTACCTGAAATGGTTTTATTTTTGAAATTGTAATTGAAAATGAATTTTGAATACAATATTCAAAGGATATTCACAAACCGTGAACACTTTTGAAGAGTAATCCTGCCATAATCCAATTTAATTTTAAAACTTCATCATTAATTATGGTTTATATTTCATCACTATATTTAGTGGAACCAGGTAAATTATAAATTGTTTGCTATATATAGAATTATTTGGCGGTTCACTAAGAAATATGACCTTAACAATAGTATATGAATATTTTTACATTCCTGAATTCCTTTCCTTTTATAAATCTGAAATACCATATCAAGATGTAGTTTCTTATAATTTTATCTTAAAATACTTATTGAATCTTTGATAATTTCTTTTTAATTTTTTAATTTATTTCATTTTATGTGTATGAATGTACTGTCTGCATGTAGGTTTGTGCATCCGTGTTGTGCAATGCTGCGGAGGTCAGAAGAGGGTGTTGGATTCCCCTGGAACTGGAGTCAAAGTCAGTTCTTAGCCACCATGTGGGTGCTGGGAATTGAACCCAGGTCCTCTGCAAAAGCAGTCGGTGCTCTTATCCGCTGAGCCATCTCTCCAGCCCCAAATCTTTGAGAATTTCATACAGTGTATTTTGATCATCTTTAGACCTCCCTTCTTCATCCATACTTTACTCCCTCTCACCACAGACTTCCTGTCCTCTATTATTATTTTTGTCTTTATAAAAGCCAATTAGTTCTAACTTGGCTTACCCAAAAGCACTTGGATATAGATCCATACCTTGGCTTCTGATGAGCCTACCTGGCATCACACAATTAAATAAAATTTTCTCAGCAACTATTACTTTCCAGTAAACCCTCTGCTAAGACTAGGACTTCTGGCCTACTTTCCCCATCCAGTACTATAATTATTGATGCTTAGTATTTGAATACTTGGCTGTAAGTTATAATTTCAGCTAAGTGAGAATAAAAGTCACATCACATATATTTTTTCTTTGATTATTTTTTTGTTTGTTTTGGGAGTTAGAATCTGATCACACAAATTAAGCCAACTTTGAGCTTGGGATTGTGCTGCATCAGCTTTCACATGCTGAGATAAGGCCTGTGGTACCACAGCCAGCATATTCTCTGCCTCATAACCTGAGCACTGTAACACAACACCTTGTATAAGAGGAATAAATTAAAAAAAAATTTCAAAATGATGTACTAATGTCTTTACAGATTTTTAATTTTAAGGATTTTATTACAGCTCAAAACCAAGTTCATTAACATATTGAAATGGAATTTCTTTATAGGAAAAATCGATGCCTTTATTTTCCCTATCGATTACTGAAACTTGACATAAAGAAATTACAGTAAATTTTCTTTACCAGAAATATTAATATCATGTAATTACATGTTTCTCTGGTGTTTACTCTTTAAAAAATCTAGATATAATGACCCTGTCATATTTAACAGGAAAAAAATGTAATTCATGGATTAACATACCACCCAAATATATGTGTCTATACCAAGGTAACCTCCATAACTATTAGTACTCTTTAAATACCTATTTATCTAATTGCTTATGCTTCATTAGTAGGATTGAAAGGTTATTCCTGGACAAACTGTCAGCCCATGAAAGGAAACAGCCAGAATTGACCAGAGTCCCAGACAACAGCTCCAGAGAAAGTAGACTGTTTTGCTTCTCATCCACTTGTGCCCCTTTTCTAAGCCTAGGGAACAATCTGCGGAAGAGGGGGCGTGGTAGAATGTAAGGGCTGCGATTGGGGTGAATGGTGAAACTACAGCAATGTAGTCTGGACACTCATTTGATCAATCTGATTGAACATACAAGCCCCCCTTCCCCCCCCGCTGGATGGTGGGACCCATGTGCTGTGTGGGTTTGGGCACAACAACCTGCAAATTGGTTTTACATGAAGGATGCTCGTACTCATAAATTATCACTTATTGCTAAAAAATGAAAAAAAAAACTGAAAGAAAGATGCAAAACAGTTATGGCAGAATGCATGATCTGGGATGGGGTAGGGTGGGTTGGGGGGAAGGGAAAGGGAAATATGCCTGAACTGAATTGGAAAATGTATGAAATACACAAAGCATCAATAAAAAAACGTGAAAAAAAAGAAAAAAGAAATAAAACATGGAGAAAAAAAAAGAGGAGTGGCAATAAGGGGCAGCTTTGCCACATTGTGTTCCCACCTTTAGGGGAAATGTTTTCAATTTTTCTCCATTTATGATGATGTTGGCAGTAGGTTTGCTATACATGGCTTTCATCATATTGAGGAATGTTCCCTTCAGTCTGATTCCCTCTAGGACTTTAAACATGAAGTGATGCTGCATCTTGTCAAAGGCTTTTTCTGCATCAATTGAGATGATTGTGTGTTTTTTGTCTTTCAGTCCATTTATGTGTTTTATATTTATTGATTTACATATCTTGAATCATCCCTGCATCTCTGGTATGAATCCAACTTGGTCATGATGGCTGATCTTTTTGATGTGGGTCTGTATTCAATTTCCAAGTATTTTGTTGAGAATTTTTGCATCTATGTTCATTAATGAGATGGGTCTATAGCTTTCTTTTTTTGGGTCTATCTTTGCCTGGTTTTGGTATTCTGGTGCCACTTGCTTCATAGAAGGAATCTGGGAGAATTCGCTCTGTTTGTATCCTTCTGAAGAAATTGAGTAGTAATGGTTGTAGGAACTCTTTAAATGTTTTATAGAGTTCTTCTGTGAATCCATCTGGGCCTGAGCTTTTTTTAGTTTGGAATTTTTTTTATTCCATCCTCAATTTCCTCAAATATTATGGGTCTGTATAAACTGTCAGTCCCTTCTTGGTTAAGCTTTTTTGGTTCCCAGGATTTCAAATATTCAAACATTTCTCTTAGGTTTTCTAATTTAGAGGAGTTTATGTTTTTGAAGTATTGCTGTATGATTATCTGCATCTTTACTTTGTCTCTTGTGATTATCCCCCTATCTTCATGAATACTATTGATTTGGAGTTGCTCTTTTTTTCCTTTTTTGGTTAACTGGGCTAGAGGTCTGTCTATTTTGTTTATCTTTTCAAAGAATCAGCTTTGGGATTTGTCGATTCTATGTATTGTTTTGTTCCTATTTCATTGATTTCTGCTCTGATTTTTGTAATTTCTTCCTGTGTTTTGGGTTTAGGGTTTGTGGTGGTTTGAATGAGTGTCCCCCATAGGCTTTAAGTATTCAGACATTCGTCTCCAGTTGATGGCACTGTTCTTGGAGGTTTTAGAAGGTGTGGCCATGCTAGAGGAAGTACTTTATTGGGGACAGGCTTAGTGAGTTTAACTAGTCTTATGGTCGCCACTTGCTCTCTCTCTCTGCTTCCTGTGCTCATTGTGAGATGTGACCCTCAGTTTGCTGCTCCAGCTCTAGCCGCCATGCCTTCCACCACAATGGACTCTAATTCCCTGGAACCATCAATCTTAAGCTGAAATAAACTCTTCCTTTTATAAGTTCTTTTGGTCATGGTGTTTTATCACAGCAACAGAAAGGTGACTAATACAGGGTTCATTTGTTGTTGTCTCTCAAGTGTTTTTAGCTGCAGGGTTAGATCATTTATTTTGTCCCTCTGTCAAGACTGCTTTTATTTTTTTTTTATTTTTTTTTATTTTTTTTTATTTTTGGTCTTTTTGAGACAGGGTCTCCCTATAGCCCCAGCTGTCCTGAAAATCACTCTGTAGACCAGGCTCACAAAGATCCGCCTACCTCTGCCTCCCAAGTGCTAGGATTAAAGGTGTGTGCCACCACACCTGGCTCAAGTATCCCACAAGATTTATTGTGTTGTATTGTCTTTTTCATTCAGTTCCATGAATACCTTTATTTCACTCTTTATTTCTTCCCTGATGCAGGATGGTGTTTTTTTAGTCTCCACGTGTTCTTGTAGCTAGTTGGGCTAATTCTGGTGTTCATATTGAGCTTTATTGCACTGTGGTCTGATAGAATGCAAGGGATAATTTCAATCCTTTTGTATTTGTTGAGATTTCTTTTGTGTCCCAGTATTTAGTCTTTTTGAAAGAATGTTCCATGAGGTGCTGAATACAAAGTATATTCTCTGGTGTTTGGGTGGAATATTCTGTAGATGACTGTGAGGTTCATTTTGTGTATTGCATTGTTCAGTTCTGATGTCTCTCTGTTTATTTTTTGTCCAGTTGATCTATCCAAGGGGCTCAGCGGGGTGCTGAAGTCTCCATTCTATTAGTTTGTTAGTATTAATCTGTGTTTTGAGGTCCTGCAGAGTAGTGTTTATAAAGTTATGTACAACAGAGTCTGTTGCATAGACATTTAGGTTTGTGAAGTCTTCGTAGTTAATTGTTTCTTTGAGAAGGATGCTGTATTAGTCACTTTTCTGTTGCTGTGATAAATCCACCATGACCAAGGGATCTTATAAAAGCAAGAGTATATTTGAGCTCACTATTGACGATTCCAGGGAATTAGAGTCGATTGTGTCAGGAAGAATGGTGGCCGGGGCTGGAGCAGCAAGCCGAGGGTCACATCTTGCAATGAGCACAGGAAGCCAAGAGAGACTGGAGACCTCATGATTGTTAAACTCATTAAGCCTGCCCCCAATGATGTACTTCCTCCACCATGGCCACACCTCCTAAGACCTCCAAGAACAGTGCCACCAACTGGGGACAAAATATCTGAACACTTAAAGCCCATGGGGTACATTCTCATTCAAACCACCACATTCCACTCCCTGGCACCCATAGGTTTATGACCATATAAAATGCAAAATGCATTTAGTCCAACCTTAAAACTCCCATAGTCTTTACCAGTCTCAGTTCTATTCAAAAGTATACAGTCCAAAGTCTCTTCTGAGACCCAGGCTAATCTCTTAACTGTAAGCTCCTGTAAAATGAAAAGGCAAATTACATACTCCCAATATACAGTGGAAATGAATACACATTCCCATTCCAAAAGAGAGGAATAGAGGCATAGTGAGGAAATACTTGACCAAAACAAGACCAAAAACCAGCAGGGTAAACACCAAGTCCAGTAGTTCCATGTGTGACTTCTGGAAATTTACTTCCAAAGGGCTTAGATGGCTCAGCTCTTCCAGGATTGTGCACAACATAGATATCTTCTTTAGGCTGGTACCACTCTCTGTATGCAGCTCTCCTTGGCAAATATCTCACAGCTCTGCCATCTCAAATGTCTTCTTGGCATCTCTGCTGTCAACCAGGCTTCACATTCACAGCTTCCCACAATGGCTTATCAGGGCCTTCTTTATGCAGTGATGCCCCTGCTGCACTCTGCCTGGCCTCTGTGGCTCTCTGAAACCATGGAGGAAGAACTGATAACCCCTTCACTCTTGCATCCTTCCTGCCTCTAAAGCCAGTGCCATGTGAATGAAACTGCCGAATTTGGCTGCAATTTTTGGATGGACTCTGTCCTACTTTAATCACATTTGCAACTTTTCTCTGCCCTGGACTTGTTGGAGCAGAAATTCCTTTCTGTATTTTCCTTTCAAAAGTTGGAGGATTAACTGGGTCTGGTCTTTTCCTGAAGGTATTATTTCTGTTGTTTACTTATAAATATCGAGGCCCCCTCCTTAATCACTTTATCTCACTTTTCCCATTGTTTACTTATAAATAGCTAGGCCTCTCCTTAATCACTTTGATCTCACTTTTTTCATTGTTTATTTGTAAATAACTAGGCCTCCCCTTAATCACTTTAATCTCCTTGTCAAAAGGAACTTCTCCTTCACAGGCCTTGGCCCCACCTTTAATCTTCCTAGTGAGGTTTTCAGATCCAAACTGTACATTCTGCATTTCTTTCTGCCCCATCTGCTCTTCTTCACTGTAGATCTGTACAATATTCACCATTAATAGCCATGCCACCATTTCTACATTAGGCTGTCTTGAAATATCCTCCACCAAAGACATTAGTCCATTGCTTTTCAACTTAGCATCAGGCAAGCATTTGGGCTGTGGGCAAACTGCTGCCAGACTCTTTATCAAAATATTCCAGTTGCTGCCTAAGTCTTTATTTTCCTCTGGAACTACATTTTGCAGCAATGCTTTCTTCCAGGGTTCTACTAGAATGGCCCATTAAGCTCTGCTTACAGTAGTCAACAGCTTTTCTAGCCCAAAGTTCCAAATTCTTCCACATTTCTCCAAACATCCACATGGTCAGGTTCTTCACAGCCAACAGCACACCCTCTGGTACCAAATAATTGTATTAGTCACTTTTCTGTTGCTGTGATAAATCCACCTTGACCAAGAGATCTTATAAAAGGAAGAGTATATTTGAGCTTACAATTGAAGATTCCGGGGAATTAGAGTCCATTGTGGTGGAAAGCATGGTGGCAGGGACTGGAGTAGCAAGCAGAGGGTCATATCTCACAATGAGCACAGGAAGCCAAGAGAGAGAGAGACTAGAGATCATAAGGCTTGTTGAACTCACTAAGCCTGCCCCCAATGACGTACTTCCTCCAGCACAGCCACACCTTCTAAGAACTCCAAGAACAGTGCCACCAACTGGGGACAAAATACCTGAATACTTTAAAGCCCATGGTGGACATTCTCATTCAAACCACAACAGATATAATGGCCCTCTTTGTCTCTTATGATTAGTTTTACTTGGAGATCTATTTTGTCTGATATTAGAATAGCCACTCTGGCTTGTTTCTTGGTATCATTAGCTTGGAATATTTTTTTTCCATCCTTTCATTCTAAGGTGGTATCTGTCTTTGAGGGTGAGATGAATTTCTTGTAGACAGCATATAGATGGATTCAGTTTCCTAATCTATTCTCCCAGTCTATGTCTTTTGATTGGGGAGTTGAGACCATTAGTATTTAAGATTATTATTGAGAAACGTGTGTTGTTTCCTTTTACCTTATTTTTTGTTTACATTCTTGGTCTAGGTTTGTATTTATTCTGTTATGCTTTTGGCGATTTCTCTCTTTCATTGCTTAGGGATGGTTGCTCCTTTCCTCTGTTCCTTTGATGGCTTTGGTAATTTTCTGAAGTGTTGGTTTCTTAGACATATTCTTTCATCTTGTTAATGCCATGAAAGATTTTTATTTCTCCTTCAATTATATCTGACATTTTTGCTGGATATAGTATTCTTGGTTGGCATCTAAAGTCATTTAGCACAGGGAATACTTTCGTCCACGTTCTTCTATCTTTCATAGTTTGGACTGAGAAATCAGCTGTGATTCTGATGGGTTTCCCCTTATACGTAACTTGTTGTTTTTCTCTTGTGGTTTTCAGTATTTTTTTTTTTTGAGCATCTAGCATTTTAACAATTATATGGCATGGGGTGTTTCCTTTCTGGTCCTGTCTATTTGGTGTTCCATGTGCTTCTTGTATTTGTGTGGGATTGTCTTTTTTCAGTTTGGGGAAATTTTCTTCTATTATCCTGTTGAAGATCTGGTCAATAGTGTTGTCTTGGGATTCTTCTCCTTCCTCTATCCCTATGATGTGGAGGTTTGGTCTTTTTGTAGTGTCCCATATTTCCTGGTTGTTCCACTCTTGTGTTTTTTTTTTGTTTTGTTTTTTTTTAATTTTTCATAATCTTTACTTGAGGTTTCTAGTTGCTCCATATTATCCTGCAGGTCTGATATTCTTTGTTCTCCTTCTTCCATTCTGCTTCTGAGGCTTTTTCCCATCCTTTCCTGGTGATTGGATGAATGTTCAATATCCTTTTTTATTTCATCATTTGATTTCTTTAGTATTTCCACTTCCCTCTGGAGCTTGTCATTCTCAACTTGTAGCTCCTTGGTTCATTGGTCATTTTCTTTTTTCATTTTGGCCTGGGATCTTTTCAGCGTTTCCACTTCCTTCTGGAGTTTGTCATTTTCTCCCTTTAGTTCTTTCCAATGTTTGCCATTATCTCCCTCTAGGTCCTTCTTGAGTTTTTATTTCTCTTCCCTTAGATCTCTAATTTCTTTGAATATGTCTACTGTTGTTCTTTTAAGGTCAGTGTCTTGGCTTCTTTACTCGGAGATCTCATTGTAGGGATCTTCTGTAGGGTTGGCAGAGTTCAGTGTGCATTTATTATGAGCTTTCCCATGTTGTTTTTTTCTTTGTGTCTTTGGCATGTGGATTTTTCTGTTTATTTGTTTCTTTGGATTCTTGCACCTCAATTGGCTGCACAGACTATAATCACCAATGCTGGGCCTGTTAGGTTCTCTGCACCACAGCTCCACCAGGTTGGGGAGGGGGGCATTGTGTCACTACCTTGGCCTGCATGCCAGTAGGCCCCCAAGGATCAAGGCAGTTCCACCTTGCCTTCCTGGCATTTCATTGAGTCTGTGCACCTCTCTGGAGCCCAAGCTGGGACTTCTGGGGTAGGGTGTTGAGCCCCCCCCAAGGGTCAAAACAATTCCATCTTGCCTTCTCAGGACATCTACACCATTTTATTTTATATAAAAATATGTACATTTTATTTTCATATATATTGATCGTGATGCTTATTTTGTCCCTGTGTGGGTACAGTGTTTGCACCTTGTTGCTTCCTTCTGGAGTGGCTTTTTACTGGAGAATTTGAATAGAATATCCACTGTTCTGGCCCTTCATTTTCCTTTGGGGATTTATTCTGTTTTGGTAGGTTAGAGATATCAACGTCTTCTCTCTCCTCTCTCTTCTCTCTATTCTCTCTCTCTCTCTCTCTCTCTCTCTCTCTCTCTCTCTCTCATTCCCTCCATACACATTTACATTGTCTATATCCTTATCTCCCCTTTGAGTTCTAGATCATATATTGTGAAATACTCAGGTTTAGGGACTTTTATTTAAGATTATTTCATTGGTAAGATTTAGAAGTTTTAAAAGAAATGAGATTTTTTTTTTTAGTACCTTGAATCCAGTCTATAAGAATTAGTTCTCCCTGATTAAATAAAACAGAGTATCTGATTAGTAGACATCTTGGCTTGTCATTCCAATGTGCATTTATAATTAATGCAAGCACTTTTGATTAACATTACAAAAATATGCAGTATATGTGAGGTCCAGGCATTAAGTTTTTCAGATTTTCCTATATTTCCAGAATTATGCTCAGCTTTTAAAGTAAAACCAGTATCTCTACAAATTTCATCCTTCTTTTGTTCCTCTCCAGATAAAGAGGAATTCTCTTCTGAAATCTGGCTCAATAAATTCTGATTGATAAGTTTTGTAAACGAAAGAAAAAGAAAAAAAGAAAAAGCCAACTTTTCAGGAACAATAGTTGAATCTACTAAAGATAATATTGGGGCTGGAGAGATGGCCTAGCGGATAAGAGTGCCGACCGCTCTTACGGAGGACTCAGGTTTGATCCCCAGCACCCACATTCCAGCTGAGAACCGTCTGAAACTCCAGTTCCAGGAGAACTCCAGTTCCAGGGGAATCCAACACCATCTTCTGACCTCCGCAGCATTGCACGACACAGGTGCACAAACCTGCATGCAGACAGTATATTCCTACACATAGAGAAATAAATAATAAAAAAAAATGTCTACTATCTCAACCCTCCAAAGTCTGCAGTGTTGAGACTGTTGTTTGTGCTTATTTATGGAGTAGTTGAATAAAATTGAGCAGCTTAAAAACAAAACAAACAAACAAAAAAAAACCCTCTGTTTAGTTCTCTTTCCTTAAGTACCTAATTTTCCTTTAGACATTACTTAGAACAATTTAAATCCCTATTTATATTCATTTCCAATAAAGAAATCTGACTTCGAAACATTAAATGTAAACAAATATTTTATGTGACAAGCACATGTTTGATCAGATATGTAGTGTAGATATTTGTTGATATTTACAGAAAAGAATAATTCCACAAACATATACACACAGTGAACATTATCTATTCAATTGAATTACAATGAATCCACATCAATTTATCCTTTGATATTCTAGAAGCTATAGCTGTAAAATACATAATTCAATCTTTTATTATTATTTGAATATTAAGGCAGAAATATATTCCTCTATATGAAAGCTAAATTTTTTTGGTCTTTTTGAGACAGGGTCTACCTGTATCTCTGGCTGTCCTGGAACTCACTCTGTAGACCAGGCTGGCCTTGAACTCACAGAGATCCGCCGGCCTCTGCCTCCCAAGTGCTAGGATTAAAGGTGTGTGCCACCACGCCCGGCATTTATTTATCTTTGTATGTGTATGAATGTACTGTCTGCATGCAGGTCTGTGCACCCGTGTCGTGCAATGCCACGGAGGTCAGAAGAGGGTCTCGGATTCCCCTGGAACTGGAGTTCTCCTGGAATTGGAGTTACAGACGGTTCTTAGCCGCCATGTGGGTGCTGGGGATCGAACCCGGGTCCTCTGCAAGAGCGTCGGTGCTCTTAACCGCTAGGCTAAGGGTACTAGAAAAGAAAAATTTTAATTCTTTAGAGGAGATCAACAACTATTTCTCATAAGAATTCTTCAGAGGTAACAGATAGCATGCCCAGAGCTCTTCAATGCTAAAGTATTAGTAAAATAAGAAAAGCAATTCTTCAGGGTAATACATCATACACAGTAGATGGTGACACAAAATCAATGAGCAATAAATGAATGTAAATTTCTCATGAGATTCAGAATATTGTCAAAATGTTTGTGCATAACACTACTCACATCTTACTTAACCATAGCATTCTCATTATCTTTTAAAATATAATAAAATTGGCTCAACACTAATTTTAATTCAGATGCTTATATTACAAAGATATAGTCTACCCTTATTAATTACAGAAAAAAATAGTAATTTTGACCTCACAGACTATACTAAAATCACATGTCAGGTTGAATATAATGGATAACCCTCTATATGAGAGGAGGATAGATATGCAGATTAATAGAGAAATGCTTCTCATTTTGACAACGTCTGCCGCTAACATGACTCTAGGTAAAGTGCTATACAGCTGACCCACATCTCCATTGCAATAACTTGACATTAGGAGATAAATTTCTTATAATTAATTAGAAGGTAAGATAGTTTCATTATCTATAAAACATCAGCTTATGACAAGCAGTGGAACAATTTAATAGCCTAGACTCTTTGTTAAAATGTGTTACCTGGAAAATGGTAAAATGCAAGATACAATTTATAATCAAAATGCAAACATTTCCTTCTCTTAGGAATTCACTACCGCATGGAACCTGTACTTCTAGTGATAATCCAATACAATGTAAAGTATATTGAACCAATCATAGCTTTTACCAATACCAAAATTGTTCATGTCTAATGAGGTAGAAAATTGAACAACTACAAGGGAAGACCAAGTTGGAGAATAAGGGAGATTGTAACTACAAGAGTGAAAGCATATGACAGGAAGGACCATCAATCACTGATTTATTGAGAGAACTCCCAGACATATTTTTCTGGCATAAATATTTAATTATAGAATGAGAGTGTGCCATCAATTAAATTTTATCACCTCCACAGTTTATTAGGAGATTCTGCCTAGATATTTCTACATCTTTACAATTAGAATGAATAGTATGTGTGCTTGTGTGTGTGTATGTGTATGTGTGGTGTGTTTTTGTGTGTATTTGTTGTGTGTAGATTAATCTTGATTGATTATGGGGAAGAAATCATTGAAGGTCTAAAGTGACAGATCTTTCAAGGAAAGGAAAATTATTCACAAATTGTGCAATACAAATGAAAAGAAAGAATTAAAATTTTTATTAATTATTTGGAAAATTCTTAGTTAGAAATTTAAAAAACTGAATTTCAGACATTTCAGGAATTACAGTCAAATAATCCATAACAGTATTTCAGTCAATGAATGACTGCAGGTTCCACATTTATAAAAAAAGTTTCAATAACATATTCATTGACTTGAAAAATCTATCACCCATTGATCTGTGCTTGTCCCAGTGATACAGTGCAAGCTATTATGTCATGATTCTGTGAGGATGCTGCTGTAAACACATTTACCATGCTGGCGTTCATATGAAACTATAACAATTACAGACAAAACATATGTGAAATTGATGAAGCACCTTATTCTCAATAGTATATATTCTAACATCATAATGTAACATGTGATTATTTATTTATTTATTTATTTATTTATTTATTTATTTATAGATCTTTTTGAGGCAGGGTCTCCCTTTAGTCCCAACTGGCCTGGAACTCTCTATGTAGACCAGGCTGCCCTCTAAGAGATCTGCCTGCCTCTGCCTTCCAAGTGCTGGGATTAAAGATGTGTGCCAATACTTTTATTTTTAAGATACTAACTGTAAAAGTGCCTGAAGAGCTTCCATTTCGTTTTGAATTAGAAGCAGGAGAGAATGAAATTGATTCTCTGAGTCCCACTGAAGATGAGGCTCGAGTGTGCATTAGGCTCTTAATTATATTAAAACTATTTTAACTAAAAAAGTAAACTGTAGTAAAATGTTTATAGAATGGAGACAGAAAATATATATGAAATGTTATTAGGGCTGTTTTAAATATTATGAAAAAACAAGTTTATAAAGCTTATAATGTAAAAATGCTTCATTAATATAGTTACTTTTATTGAATATTTGAAAATATTTTCTTACAAATTAACTTGGCCTGTAATAGTGTGTACAGATTCTACCACAACTTGCAGCCCCAGCCTTCCCATTCTGTTCACAGATCAGTCAGTGACTTTCATTCATGCAAATTCATGCAAAGAAACACCATTTTTAAGTGTCATACTTTATGTTTAGGGTGTCTTTTACATTTATATACAGAAATAATTAGAGTAAAGTTACGATTTCCATAGCTTTCAGTATTATAGTGTACTGTTCATGTTATATAGTATATGTGGTGGATGGTAGACCATTTAGCTTGTGCAAATACATAAATTATATCCTTACAGAATCTAACATGTTTGATAATGTATCTTTAATATATCATTGTCATTTAGCAATGTCTTATGAACATGTACTAATTTTATAGTCCCATTATAATAGGAAAAATAAAAAAATAATTTTACATAATGCTAGTATTCTGTTTCCTCATTATTTAATGACTTGAGACATAATATTGTACAAGATGCATTTTCTTGATTTTTGTTAAATTCTGTGAAATCAATGTTTTAAACATTACTACTACTTACATAAAATTTGTAGGAGCAACTATATTCATTAAATACATTTAAATACCATTAACAGCTAATGATAAATAATGCTAAAATTGTAAAGAAATCATTAATGCCTGAGAGAGGATTTGGATTAAGTGACTGATAACAACTGATATATTTTCTGATACTCTGAAATTCATGGGTGGAAAAGAGCATAAATTGGTAGGTAAATAATTTTGTTATTAGTTACCATTCCATGCATCATCAGTACATGCTAGAAAACCTTTAGAAGCAAGAATCCATAGAGGGAGAATTTGAATATAGATATAAAGGCTCTGTAATTGGTGGGTATTAAATTGTATGCTGGGTATATATCTGAAAGGATAGTTCAATGTTTATCAGAACCATCTAGCTACGTATTCACTTTTATTTCTCATTTGTGATCAGATCATATGCATAATTATCATATGTTTCAAAGCATTCAGGTATCAAAGTACACTAAGATTCTCCTTAATTAAGCAAATAAACTACTGCAGAGGGATGAGAAATTGAGCTTATGTTTGTAAAGTTCATGTCTTCTAGTTACATATTGAGCACAGAGCACTTATAATTTTTGCTGCCTTTATAACCTGGATTTCAGAAGTTAGAAATATAGGTTTTCCTTACTGCAGTTGAATAATTATAATAAATGGTAAATGAAACAACTTAACTGTTAACTATCCTAATGACTTAGAATGCCTATATGACAGTGTGAGACTACTTGTGATTATTTAAGGGAAGAACTCCTCATTCAACTTGTACAAGACCAATTTTTATCAAGATAGGTTTTACAACTGAAAAATCTATTGACACATCAAAATCCACATTCGATATGCCTCCACAGTTACAATAATTCTTAAGTATCAAATGATGTTTATTTTGTTGGAATTGTTTTCAAAATATTTGAAACAAATGTATAGCTTTATAAGGACTCTTTATTCATTATTTTTCCACAGGTTAGAAAATGCTTAGGGGGCTGGAGAGATAGCCTAGTGGTTAAGAGCACCGACTGCTCTTGCAGAGGACCTGGGTTCGGTCCCCAGCACCCACATGGCGGCTGAGAACCGTCTGTAACTCCAATTCCAGGAGAACTCCAGTTCCAGGGGAATCCGAGACCCTCTTCTGACCTCCGTGGCATTGCACGACATGGGTGCACAGACCTACATGCAGCAGTACATTCATACACATACAAAAATAAATAAAATTAAAAAAAAAAAAAAGAAAATGCTTAAGGACCAACCCTAACATAAGTACTTTGGCTTTAAACCACTTTAAACTGGAGGTTACAGACAATTTGTTATTTTATTTTTTTAAATTATTTTTGGTCTTTTTTCTTTTAATTAATTAATTAATTATGTGTATGAATGTACTGTCTGCATGTAGGTTTGTGCACCCGTGTCATGCAATGCCACAGAGGTCAGAAGAGGGTGTTGGATTCCCCTGGAACTGGAGTTCTCCTGTAATTGGAGTTACAGATGGTTCTCAGCCACCATGTGGGTGCTGGGGATCAAACCCGGGTCCTCTGCAAGAGCAGTCGGTGCTCTTAACTGCTAGGCCATCTCTCTAGCCCCGAAAATTTGTTATTTTAGATTTAAGGAATATGATTTATGATAGCCTTTCTTGTGAATGGATACTGACGTTACTTAAACTAAAGTTGAATTAAAAAAGAATGTTTATATGCAAAACGGGAGGCTTAAAAGGAAACAAACAGAAAATACATGAAGTAAACCAAAAATCAATGTAGGCACAACACTTGTCCATCAGTAAGGACATTGTAAATTATCTCAAGAGGCAGTCAGTATCATTATATCATCAACTTTCCAGTGAGTCATTTAGGTATGTTTACATCAGTAATATAACCAAGAATCAATAGAACACTGACACATGTCTCTCTCATTTGTGGATATTATCTCCAATCTTTAGATGTGAGTATATAAATGGATTTAACTTTAGGAGCCAGAAAATTAGAAAGGTACCAGGGAGGAAGAAGGGACAAAGGAGCTAGTAAGAGACAGGAGTTATCAATGAGGGGACTGGGTGGTACTTTAACTTGAGGGAGTATTGGGGACTACTCAGAGGGAGAGAAAAGAGAGATAAATAATGTTTTGATTGTATAAAAAGTGAAAAGTTAATGTAGCATTTAATAAGCCTGTTGAAAAATACATATATCATCTAAATATGAGTGAATTTATGTAGGTGTATTAATCAGGGTTCTCTAAAGAAACAGAAGCAACAGGATGAATATATAGCTATATACAATTTATTGATTTGCTCACGTGACAGAGTTCGAGTCCAACAGTAGCTGCACCACACTGGAGAGGCTGAGAATCTAGGGAACTGCTCAATCCGCAAGGCTGGATGTCTCAGTAGTCCCAATCTGGTGCTGAAGGCCCAATGGATTTCAGATCTGCCAGTCTCAGTATACGCTGGGATCCGTAGGGTTGATCACAGCAACATGACAAACTCACCAGTGAGAGAGGCAAGCCACAGGAAAAAAGGGATCAGATCCCTCTGGCATGGCCTTTAGTACTGCCTACCAGCAGAAGGTAATGCCTATTTGGAGTGGGCCATCTGGGTTGAGGTAGTCCAATCTGAAGATCCTGTTTCTCTTATTTGTTCCTTAGTCCAGTCAAGTTGACATCCAGGATTAACTATCACAGTAGGTGTAGGCTATATAACCAAAATCACAGTGCTGTGCAAAGGAAACCTCCCTTTAAGTTGTTGTTTAGGGTAGTCCAAGAGAGTCACCAAATAATACAGGCTATTGCAGTTGATCTTGATGTCTCCCAGAACTCAAAGTTAAGAGAATATTCCTGAAGATCCAGCATATTTTTGATACAGGTCTTGAAACATTTGATCTACAAATGACCTGGAAGACTCATTGATGAAGACTAGCTTCCATACACTCAAAAGACCTTTTTAAACCTGACAAGGGAGAAAACAAATCAATGCTCCTACACAACTACAAATCTTACAAACCATAATGACCAGGCCAACAAATTATCTGTATTTTCACCATAGCAGTTGTGGGATTCCTTTATCTGTAGATTTGAACTCAGTACTCCATGTTAGAATGCAAGTGCTTCTACCTACTTAGCCATTCCCTTAGGCTGTGTGGTGGTTTGAATGAGAGTGTCCCCCCATAGGCTTAAGTATTCAGACATTTTGTCTCCAGTTGGTGGCACTGTTCTTGAAGGTCTTAGAATGTGTGGCTGTACTGGAGGAAGTACATTATTAGGGGCAGGCTTAGTGAGCTAAAGAAGCCTCGTGGTCTCCAGTCTCTCTCTCTTGGCTTCCTGTGATCATTGTGAGATGTGTCCCTTGGCTTGCTACTCCAGCCCCTGCCACCATGCTTCCCACCACAATGGACTCTAATTCCCTGGAACTATCAATCATAAGCTCAAATAAACTCTTCCTTTTATAAGTTCCCTTGGTCAAGGTGGATTTATCACAGCAATAGAAAAGTGACTAATACAGTTATTTGGTACCAGAGAGTGGGCTGTTGGATGTGAAGAACCTGACCATGTGGATGTTTGGAGAAATGTGGAAGACTTTGGAACTTTGGGCTAGAAAAGCTGTTGAGTACTGTAAGCAGAGCTTAATGGGCTATTCTAGTAGAAGCCTGGAAGAAAGCATTACTGCAAAAAATGTAGTTCCAGAGGAAAATAAAGACTTAGGCAGAAACTGGGATATTTTGATAAAGAGTCTGGTAGCAGTTTGCCCACAGCCCAAATGCTTGCCTGATGCTAAGTTGAAAAGCAATGGACTAATGTCTTTGGTGGAGGATATTTCAAGACAGCCTAATGTAGAAATGGTGGTGTGGCTATTAATGGTGAATATTGTGCAGATCTACAGTGAAGAAGAGCAGATGGGGCAGAAAGAAATGCAGAATGTACAGTTTGGATCTGAAAAGTGCACTAGGAAGATTAAAGGTGGGGCCAAGGCATGTGAAGGAGAGGTTCCATTTCATAAGGAGACTAAAGTGATTAAGGAGAGGCCTGGAGATTTACAAGTAAACAAAAGAATCAGTACCTTCAGGGCAAGACCACACCCAGCTAATCCTCCAGCAAGTCCAGGGCAGAGAAAAGTTGCAAATGTGGTTGAAATAGGCCAGGGTCCATCCCAAAATTGCAGCCAAACTCGGCAGTTTCATTCACGTGGTGCTGGCTTTAGAGGCATGAAGTTTGCAAGAGTGAAGGGGTCATCAGTTCTTCCTCCACGGTTTCAGAGAGCTGCCAAGGTCAGGCAGAGTGCAGCAGGGGTGTCCCTGCATAAAGAAGGCCCTGACAGGCCATTGCATGAAGCTGTGAATGTGAAGCCTGGTTGGCAGCGGAGACCCCAAGAAGACATTCGAGATGCCAGACCTGTGAGATATTTGCCAAGGAGAGCTGCATACAGGGAGTGGTACCAGCCTAAGAAAGAGATGTATGTTGCAAGCAAAGCTGGAAGAGCTGAGCCATCTAAGCCCTTTGGAAGTCAAGTCCCAGAAGTTGCATATGGAGCTACTGGACTTGGTGTTTGCCCTGCTGGTTTTCGGTCTTGCTTTGGTCCAGTTTTTCCACACTATACCTCTATTCCTCCCTTTTGGAATGGGAATGTGTATTCAGTTCCACTGTATGTTGGAGTATGTAATTTGCCTTTTGATTTTACAGGAGCTTACAGTTAAGAGATTGACCTGTGTCTCAGAAGAGATTTTGGACTATAGACTTTTGAGTAGAATTGAGACTGGTAAAGATTATGGGGACTTTTAAGGTTGGAGTAAATGCATTTTGCATTTTATATGGCCTATGGGAGCCAGGGTGTGGAATGTGGTGGTTTGAATGAGAGTGTCCCCCCATAGGCTTTAATTATTCAGACATTTTGTCTCCAGTTATTGACAATATTCTCAGAGGTCTTAGAAGGTGTGGCTGTGCTGGAGGAAGCATGTCACTGGGTGCAGGCTTAGTGACTTTAACAAGCCTTCCAGTCTCCAGTCTCTCTGCTTCCTGTGCTCATTGCAAGATGTGACCTTTGGCTTGTTGCTCCAGCCCCGGCCACTATGCTTCCCACCACAATGGACTCTGATTCCCTGGAACCATCAATAGTAAGCTCAAATAAACTCTTCCTTTTATAAGTTCCCTTACTCATGGTGGTTTTATCACAGCAACTGAAAAGTGACTAATACAGGCTGTATACTTACTTATAATTTAAGTAAGAGAACAAGTAAAAGTCAGTTTTAGTTAACATTTTTAAGGGCTCATTCCTCAGAAATCATGCTCCTCAGCTCAAACAAACAAACTCTTTGTTCAACTCTTATTTTTCAGTTAACACAGCTTCTTTCACAAATTGATTTTTGGTTAATTCTCTCCATAACAGTCTTGAATTCTATTTTGTCATAGCATTTTATATATCTTCACAGCACCTGTCAGTGAGTATTTATGTAATTCTTAATTTAAAAATTTGCACTTTTGAAGTGACATCTTGTTATAATCTCTATGAAATATGTGAATTTACCAATGCCAATTCTAAAGTTAGGTTTACAGTGCTTATAAATTCATTTTTGTGTCTGATTGACATAAAATTTGATAAGAATTCTAATTATATGTACAATGTACCTAGGATACTTTATCTGGGAATTGGTTTCTTTAGTGTTTCCTTGAAATTAATTTATTTGGGAATAAAGTAACATAAAATATAAGTTATCATTGAAACCCAGTATAGTTAATTCATATTTAATTAAATAGTTTATGGATCACTTCTTAAACCATTAATAGTACTTGTAATTCTTTCTTTTCCTGATTCTTCCTTCTGTTTCACTCATTTATGAATGAACTCATTCATTTCAATTTTTAAACATATCTTTCTAGCAAACTGTATTTTATTTCTGTTCTCATATTTTTTATTTGTACCATAATTTAGAAATCTTTATTCTTTCTCTCAGACATGTCTTAATGCATATACTTTATATACTTAGACTTGGTTGTCCTGAAATCCAGTAGTTCAGGCTGTTCACTGAGTATCTTCATTAAGATTTCCTTTTGCTAACTTGAATTTGTCTCTATTACAGAAGTTGTTATTCCTCTGGATTTTTCCATCTGTCTTACTGACGTGAGGGTTTTTTAATTCTCAAGACCAAATTTTGGCACCTACACTTTACTCTTCTTCAGTTCTCACCTTTTATATTCACTCATATTTTTTACGAACTTATTTTTATTCTCTCAGAAACAGGTTCAAAGTATGCCCCTCACCACCTTGCTCAAAGGTTTTGTGCTAGTCCCCTAAAGGCTTCCAAGATTATTATTTTTTTTACATCTTCAAAGACAAGTTCAGAAGAACATGATTGAGATTCTATGCTGTGGGTTTGTGGCCTTGACTCCTCCTGAAGTTGGAGTTTTCTGGAGCTACAGTTATATTATTATAGATCTGGCAGTGTTTCAAGGTCTTTAGACACCCCACTTCATTTAAAAATGGATAACAGTATACTTTAATAGGAATTAAAAGCTAAATTTTAATATTTCGTATTTTTTTCAAATCCAGTTTTTATTGAAACTTTGTGCAATTTATACTAAATTTCCAATCAAATCTAGGCCCATGCCCCTTTTCTTGATCCCCCCACCCCACCCCACCAGAACTCATGCATTCTGCCAAACATGTTTTTCATCTTTCTCTCAGGACCCGGGTTGGATCCCCAGCACCAACATGGTGGCCAAGAACCGTCTGTAACTCCAATTCCAGGAGAACTCCAGTTCCAGGGGAATCCAACACCCTCCTCTGACCTCTAAGTCATTGCATGACACAGGTGCACAGACTTACATGCAGACAGTACACTCATACACATATAAAAATGAATAAAAAAAGATTTAAAAATTTTTAATGCAGAAGGTTACTGTTTCAAGCAGAAGTTCACCATTTCATTCAGGTCTTTGACCTAGACTTTTTGTTGTTGTTGTTATTCCCTCCAATTTGCATCACTCCAAAATATGCATATACACATACCACAAATTTCATAGGTTTTAGCCTCTTCACCTTATGATTTTTTTTCCTTTGTTAGGCTGAAAGATGTCATGTTTGAAGCCTCCTCCTTGACAAAGCCCAAAAAAAAATCAGTTCTGCCCTTGTGCTCCACACTGGGGTTTTCCCTTCCCATGGTCACCAAATGAGGTCCAGTAAGCACTGTGTCCTATCTTGATTTTCTTATACTATTCTCCATGATACAGCCTGGGTAGTCCAACAATGGCAGTAGCTCAGTCCACAAGCTGGATGTCTCAGCAATCCCCATCTGGCACTGAAGGTTTGGAGGATTCTTGAAGAGACATGAGTATTCAGTCCATATTGGAAGGTTGAAAAGCTGTGTCTCATGTCTTTAAAGGATGGCAAAAACAGGGGGAGCCACAAGGCAGATGTACTTGCCAGTAAGACAGGCAAAACAACTGTGCATCTTATATTATGATGCTTAAACTAAAAATTGTTAACAGTTAGGCTTATATTTATTAAATTTTAGTATATCACTAAATGCTATTTGGGGAGTTTACTAAGGTATGTAAGTCACATACAATGAGCTTCCACTGGAACTTTCTTTATATTTCCACTCAACTTCAAACTAGAACTTTACCACCATTCTGCATTCTCCATAGGAATAAGTGCAATTCTTTGTAACGTATGTTCACCAAATAATCAATACAAATACTAAGCCTGCAAATGGGACAAGAATCACAAAAACAGAAAAGAAATAGAATCATCTTTTCTTCTTTTTCTCTCAAACTTTTTTTCTATTAAATATTTTTCACCTTATCATAATTATTATTCCTCATAATACAAATTTTTTATCATTGCATTTCCTTATCACACAGTTATGATTTCCCTTAATTTGTTACAAGCTGATTTACTCAGATGTCACAAGTAGCAATTATCCCCATGCCATTTTCTAACATAAACGTAGATTTCTTTATAATTTGTAAACATGTTAGTATGTTTCTCCTTTTACCTTTAGTATAAGCTTTCAGATAAAATAAACACTATTATGCTCTTACCATAAATGTAGAAAAGAAGCTACTCCTTTTCAAATTGCATCTGGTTCCCTGCAGCATATGGTTGTCATGAAGACTCACCTGTTTTGAGTTTGGAAATCAAGGAGATTATAGAGAGTAATTAAGATTATAGAGAGAAGAAAAAGGAAGCAAATGCTCTGTGGTCAGAGCTCCTGTGACCTCCAGTATCTGAGTGTCAAATCACTAACCCCAAATGTGACTGTGCAAGTGCAAGCTTTGAAAGGTAATTAATGCTGAGGTGTTGGATTCATGCCTAGAACTAGTACCTGTATGAGAGGGTCAATAAACATAGATGTGCATTTATCTTTGCAGTAGGATGAGTCTTGAACAAATGCCCCTCAACTGATGACTGGATAACAAAAATGTGGTACATCTACACAATCGAGTTCTATGTAGCAGTAAAGAAAGAAGACATCATGAGATTTGTATGTCAATAGATGGAACTCAAAGCCATTATGCTAAGTGAAGTAACAGTCGCCAAAATCAAATGGGGAATGGTTTCCCTCATTTGTGGATATTAGAACAAAATCCCCAAATTGAAAGAAAAACTGAGCTTTCTTTCTATCTGAAAGCAACTGTGATGTTATCGTGTGAATATCTTAAAAAAAAAAAAAAGAGGCTCAAATAAAAATATATCCCTTTCTACATGTGACCATAGAGAAAGTTCTTGACTTTAGGCTACCTAGCCTTTCAAACTGCAGAGACTATATCTTGGGTTGTTTATAAACCACCAATGCATGATACTGAAACAAATTAAGCAATAGGAACTGAGATAAAATATCCAAAATTATATATCCTTTAAATATTAACTATAATTTTGCTATTAAAATCCAATGGTAAAAGAAAAATTAATAAAATTAAAATGCAAGTGAATATTTTATTCTCCATAACTACATGAGATTGGGCGACAGGTGGAATAATAACCAGTCTGGATGTATACAATCATATTGCTGTCCTCAAACTGAAATCCTTTGCTTTCCTCAAACCACTATATGCTTAGTGGCAACAAAATAACCCCAATTAGTTCACATCCTGCCTGATTTATGAAAATTTCCTGTGGACCATTGAGGTAGAAACACCTAACTATATCTCAAATACCAAGGGATGTGCTTGGTTGTCCTGCTCAAAGTCCCTCTACATAATCATACTGTCTTCAAGCACCACCTCCTGGTTAATGGCTTAGTGTGAGGATGGTTGTCTCTATTTGTCTTTGTAAACTAACCACATACAGAGATAGCAGATACAATGAAATAAATAAATACATATTCATATTATCTGGGGCAAAGTAAAGGACATATGTGCACTACAGCAAAGATTTGTCAAAGGCAACATGACATTCGATTCTCTTATCAGTTACCCTGGACTGCTCAGACCATTCCTAGAGCATTCTATGGAGTATTCTATGTCCTCCAGGCATCTTTAAGGGTAAAATAAAAACAAGACAAAAGAAAACAAAACCCCATTAAACTGCCTAAGTCCCAGTTTGTCTTCTGAAGTCACTAACCAAACAGTAGGAAGGGCCAGGAAAAAAAAAAAAAAAAGTCCTCTGTTGTTTAGGTAGAAGTGTCATTGTTCTGTCACTTTCATTTGAAACTTACGTTTTCTTAAGGTATTTATATTTCTCACAATTAGTTACAGCACCATTTTGCCTGTTCCTTAAAAGCCTCAGAAGCAGAATCCTGTCACAGGTCACCTTCCCATTGTTTCTTTCTTATCTCCTCACATGGAGGTAAATTAACCTTTGTTCTTGCTATCAAAATACTCTATCTCTACCAGACAATTTTGTACGTTAATAATATAAAATTTCCTCTCATATCAAGACTTCAATAATCTTGAGCTGGGCATGGTGGCACATGCCTGTCTTTAATCTCAGAACTCGGGAAGCAGAGGTAGTCGGATCTTTGTGAGTTCAAGACCAGCCTGGTCTACAGAGTGAGTTCCAGGACAGCTGAGGCTACAGGGAGACCCTGTCTCGAAAGATTAAAAAAAAAAAAAAAGACTTAAATAATCTTTATCAGTATTCGTTTATCAGTTCTGTGTATAGTTCTGTATACATTACCAGTTTAATGGAAATGTGATGGGTTTAGATATTGAGAATGAATGGTTAAATAAAACGCGGCAATTGTATTATTCAATTAAAAGTTTAAATAAATTCTTGAGAGTTTCATACAAAAATATAGCAAAACGTGATCATGTTCAGACGTCATTTCATCTCCCAAATTCATATATTTTAATTTAAAAAGGTTTTCATATATTCATATATATATATATTAAACCATTAAGTCCCCTATGCATATGGGTGTGGGGCCATCCACTAGACCATGGAAAACCTACTACTTACTAATGGCCACATCCTAAAGAAAGCATGGTTCTATCTCCCCAGCAATAGTCCATTGCCAGTTGCTTTTTAGATAAACGGTGGGTTATTTCCTTGAATATGAAATTGGAATCACGTTTTCCATATGTCATTGGATACACTTTTTTTCAATTTTCATAGACATGTCTTAATCACTATAACAAGAATGACATAAGTGCTCTAGTTTGCCCTCAGCTGTTGTGATACAAAACCAATGGGGGGAAGAAAGGATGCCAAGGAAAGAACTCAGGGCAGGAACCTAAAGCACAGACCATGGAGGATGGCAGCTTTCTGGCTTGCTCTCCTTGCATAGGAAAAGATGCACAGTGCAGCCTGCTTTCTTATACAACACAAAACTACCTTCCCAGGAATAGCATCATCCCCAGTGGGCTGGGCACTCCCACATCACTCAACTGTCAAGAAAATGCCTCACAGACATGGCCACAGGCCAGTCCAATGGAAGAAATTCCTCAACTGAGTATCGCTCTGCCCAGGTGTGTCAAGTTGACAACTGAGGGTATCCAGCTCACATAGTAATAATCATTCTTACCAGGGAACAGAAGAGGATTCCCTTTATCCTCTTCTTTCTCACCCTGTCTTAATTGTACATAGTCTAAGAAACAATGAGTGGTAAATTACTCTTACAATGTATCCTGTTTACTTTATGTTTAAATTTAATATGGTAAGAGGGAAAATTTGAAGAATTTAAATTTCAAGTAAGCATCTTTTTTATTTTACATGCACTTTCACTTTATTCCTTTGGGATTTTTTTTTTTTGAAGTATAAAGTTTTATTTATTTATTTATTTTTTTGTAGATCTGACCCATTATTCATTCAGGTATATGATGTACTCAAAATCTTTTGCATAATATTCCTTCATATTTAGGTTTACTACTGATTAGAATTGTGTTTAATACTGAAATATCCAGTAAACAAAAATCAATGAAACAGTGGCCAGAACAAGAACAAGATGAATAATTTTTGTTAATATATACTTTATTGATTTTGTGCATTTCATATAATAGATCTTAAGAAAATTTAGGCACTCCTTCCCCAACTACACCCTGCCATAGACACTCCCCACCCTATTTTATAAACTCTTTCATATATGTTAAGACCTAACCAGTCAAACATTTGTACCCAGATGATGCTTGGTGAAAGTCCATTAATTGGAATCTAGTCAGCCTATCTATAGTCACTTGCTCACTTTAAAATATATCTACTCTCTCTTGCCTATCTGTTATTAGTTCCCAACAGTTCTCTGGCTAAAGCTGGGGGGACTGGTGCCCATTTCCACAGTTCTAGCCTGGCTTTTGGTCTGATTAAGTCACCACGGGTTCAGACTTAGGGCACTCTCAATGGTGGGGTACTCATGGGTGGCACTATAAATATAACAAATACATATGACTGGAGAGATAATAGACCCTAGTTGTTTCTTTTTCATTTCAGTTGACATTATATTATATTCTATCCTATGAAAGCATGTCATAGCCAGTAAGAATCGATATAGAAGATAAATTCTATATTTTACTGGTAGCATTACTTCCAGGAAACTGAAAGTCATCAGAAGACACAGCTTTTACATTTACAAAGATGCCAGGGAAGGTGTGAGAGAATAATCTGAGAAATTTTTATGAGGAATGTCAGTGCCAGCTAGCATATGACTCATTTGAAAAATTGTGAAGTCTGAAATCAGCATAAGCTATGGTCTCTAGGGACACAGCTACAAAACTTAACCTTCATTAAAAGGATGAGAAAAAGGACATGGATATTCAAATTCTATTGATGAATATGTCTTTGGAGGGAAGGTCTCAGAGAAAGAGAGAGAGGATTTGTAATTATAGAGACAGATAAATCCCAAGATTCACAGACCAGAGTTCCAGGGAAGTAGGGTGATATGGTTCTGTGTAAGTCTAAAGGCCTGAGACCTTGGGTAGCTAATGATGTGAATGACAGTCTGGAGAAGAAGATGCGGTGAGAAGATGAAAAGAGAGAGATGCCTGAGCTCACCGAGGCAGGCATGGAAAAGAGAGGCTGAATTCTTTCTGATTCTTTCCAGTTTTTTGCTGATTTAATTCATTTCTTCAATTGAATGTTAATACCCAGCCCTTTGGTTAGGGTAATCTTTTTAAATCTACAGATTCAGATACTAATTTCATCAAAGACTCCCCTCACAATACACCCAGAGTCAATATTTAACCTGACTTCCATGATCTATTCAAGCTGACACAAGACATTAAGACTCCCACCCTATGTAAAATTTCATAAAGATTATGGTTGAGGAATTTCCTCACACTGTTGTTGCCCATGCGTTCTGAGAGAAATCATGTCAATCATTTTATTTTCATCTACCCCATGGTTTTATAATGTGTTCTCTTAGAAAGACTATATTTTGTTCTTAAGTTGACAGTCCTGGGAAGAGGAGAAGAACTCCGGTGAGGAATTACCGTCATTAGATTGGCCTGATGGCATGAATGTGGGGTAATTTCTCAAATGCAAATTGATGTAGGAGGATCAGTTCACAGGAGCAGAACCATCTGAGCAGGTGGGCTTGGCTGTACCACAAAGTACCTGGATATGGGAACAAACCAGCAAGCAGTATTCCTCTCAAGTTTCTGCTTCAGTTTTTGCTCCTGCTTGAGTTCCCAACCTGCCTCCCCTAAGGATGGACTATGAAAGGGACATGCAAATGAAATGAACTCTTTCCTCCCTTAGTTGTTTGGAAATAAGGTGGGTTGTGTTGTGCTTTGTTTTCTTTTTACATAATAATAAAAATCAAAGTAGGATATCTCTCTTAGTGTTTAGAGTTGGATTAATTTCAAACCATATGTACATATTTTATTAGGGCATTGCATTAATTTACATTTGCCATTATATGAGTTCTACCTGTAGCCTCTGTTGATGCTTTATTTTTTTCAAAGTTGCATAGAGATCCTGAAAACTGGAGAACAAGAAAAAATTGAATTTTTTGGATTATGATTTGAAATATTTATACATATATAATGAGACATCTTGCTGATGCTCCCAATTCTGAAACACAGAAGTTGTTTCATATAAACCTTATACATTTAGACTGAATTTTGTCTTCAGAAAGGTTACACACTTATTTCATCAATATTAACTTGTCTGTGGTCAGTCACATGAGATGAGAGACAGGATTTCCCACAGTTTTTATAAGAAGACCTTCCCACTCAAAATAGACTCAAAAAATACTAAAATACCCGGGAATAAACCAAAACAAAGACACCAAAGATTTCTAAAACAAAAATTTTAAACCCCTGTAGAAGGAGATTGAAGACGACATCAAAAGATGGAAAGACCTCCCACGCTCATTGTATTAGTCAGTGTTCTCTAAAGAAAGAGAAGCAACAGGACGAATATATAGCTATATACAATTATTGATTTGCTCACGTGACAGAGCTCAAGGAGCCCAACAGTAGCCGTGCAGCACTGGAGAGGCTGAGAATCCAGGGAACTGCTCAGTCTGAAAGGCTGGATGTCTCAGTAGTCCCAATCTGGTGCTGAAGGCCCTAGAGATCTTCCAGTCTCAGTACACGCTGGGATCCAAAGGGTTGATCACAGCAGCAAGACAAACTTACCAGTGAGAGAGGCAAGCTGCAGGAGAAAAGGAACCAGCTCCCTCTTCCGTGGCTTTAATACTGCCTGCCAGCAGAAGGTAATGCCCACATTTGGGGTGGGCCATCCGGGTTGAGGTGGTTCAATCCGAAGGTCCTTTTTCTCTTATTTGTTCCTTAGTCCAGTCAAGTTGACACCCAGGATTAACCATCACAAGTCCACCACTTGTCAACTTGACAGCCAATAAATAGCTTCTCCTTATGTTATGCTTAAATGTCAATTTCAAACAATGTCAAGGTCATAATTCCACCTAACATGTTATAAGTGCCTCATGTGCATTAGAAAAGCATTATATCTTAGAGTAGGTGGTAATGTCCTTGAGGAACACTTAGTCCTTCAGTATCTAATAACCTAAATATGACAACACTTAACACTTATCTCAGTTGCACATTCAAAAGGGAACAACACAAGTATCTGCTTAATATAGGTATATATATGAACAAGCACATTCTTAACCAAATAGGACAAAAGTTAATATCTATTATAATCCATGTTTCTGCAACTGGTCCCATGGCCTCAGCTGATATTTATGACTACCTTCTTCTACCCATTCTGTATTTCCTCCACCATCAGCAAGCACCTCTGCAGGTCTTGGCTCTTTCCCTGGAGGAGTGACCCATACCTTCATCCCTGAAGGGTCTGGGCCATTTATTGTCCTGTCTGGTTTGGGTTGTTGGAGTTTCCCATTGACCTTAAACATAGGACATGTTAGCACCAGAAGTGCCCTACAGCATCTCCTGCCTTCCAGACATAATCTTCCTTGCCCCCTCCTGGTAGTCTGGATCAATCACTCCTCCTACTACTGTTATTCCTTCCTTAGCCTGTTGGCTTAAGGGCAGTAGAAGCCCAAATTGGCCACGGGGAAGTCTTACCTTCCAGTTCAATGAAAAGTTTGCTGTATCTCCTCCCAAAAGCACTCCCCCCTTTGGAGCCAAAACATGTAGACCAGCAGAATGCAAGGTCATGAGTACAGGAAGAAAAAATTTTCCTACTGGGTCACTAGGCATGATAGTGAGTGGAATCACTCCCACTTCCACCCCTTGGTTCCTGGACCCATGAATTCTGGCTATAGGAGAAACAGTTCCATATAGTGGGCACTGATTCAAAGCATATACCTGCTGGAGAACCTTGCCCCAGCCCTCCAGGGTATTACTACCTAATTGGCACTGTAACTGTGTCTTCAAGAGGCGATTCCATAGTTCTATCAAGCCAGCTGCTTCTGGATGGTGGGGGAACATGGTAAGACCAGTGGATACCGTGATCATGGGCCCACAGTCGCACTTCTTTGACTGTGAAGTGAGTTCCTTGGTCAGAAGCGATGCTGTGAGGAATACAATGATGGTGGATAAAGCATTCTATAAGTCCCTGGATGGTAGTTTTGGCAGAAGCATTGCGTGCAGGAAAGACAAACCCATAACCAGAATAAGTATCTATTCCTGTAAGGACAAAACACTGTCCCTTCCATGATGGAAGCGGTCTAATTTAGTCAACCTTCCACCAAGTTGCTGGCTGGTCACTCCAGGGGATAGCACCATATCGAGGGCTCAATGTTGGTCTCTGCTGTTGGCAAATCTGGCACTCGGCAGCAGCTGTAGCCAGATCAGACTTGGTGAGTGGAAGTCCATGCTGTCAAGCCCATGCATAACCTACATCTCTGCCACCACGACCACTTTGTTCATGGGCCCATTGAGCAACAACAGGGATAGCTGGAGAAAGAGGCTGACTATCCACAGAACGAGTCATCCGATCTACTTGATTATTAAATTCATCCTCTGCTGAGATCACCTTTTGATGAGCATTTACATGAGACACAAGTATCTTCACATCCTTTGACCATTCAGAGAGCTCTATCCACATACTTCTTCCCCAAATGTCTTTCTCACCAATTTTCCAGTCATGCTCCTTCCAAGTCCCTGACCATCCAGCCAAACCATTGGCTACAGCCCATGAATCAGTATATAATCGAACCTCTGGCCATTTCTCCTTCCAGGCAAAATGCACAACCATGTGCACTGCCCGAAGTTCTGCCCACTGTGAAGACTTTCCTTCACCAGTGTCCTTTAGGGTTGTTTCAGAAATTGGCTGTAATGCTGCAGCTGTCCACCTCTGGGTGGTGCCTGCATAGCGTGCAGAACCATCAGTAAACCAGGCCCTAGTCTTCTCTTCCTCAGTCAACTGATCATAGGGCAAACCCCATGAAGCCATAGGTGCATGCTTAAGCCCAGGAGACATTGTAACAGGAGTGGGAACCATAGGCATTTGGGCAACTTCTTCATGTAGCTTGCTTGTGCCCTCAGGGCCTGCCCGGGCCCTGTCCCGTATGTACCACTTCCATTTGACAATGGACTGTTGCTGTGCACGTCCTACTTTATGGTCTGGTGGGTCAGATAACACCCAGCTCATGATGGGCAGCTCAGGTCGCATGGTGACTTGGTGGCCCATTGTCAAACGTTCAGTTTCCACTAAGGCCCAATAGCAGGCTAAGAGCTGTCTCTCAAAAGGAGAATAGTTGTTTGCAGATGAAGGTAGAGCCTTGCTCCAAAATCCCAAGGGCCTCCGCTGTGATTCCCCTATGGGAGCCTGCCACAGACTCCAGACAGCATCTCTATCTGCCACTGATACCTCAAGCACCATTGGGTCTGCTGGATCATATGGCCCTAGGGGCAGAGCAGCCTGCACTGCAGCCTGGACCTGTTGAAGAGCCTTTTCCTGTTCCAAGCCCCACTCAAAGTTTGCTGCCTTACGAGTCACCTGATATATGGGTCGTAGTAACACACCCAGATGAGGAATGTGCTGCCTCCAGAATCCAAAAAGACCCACCAGACGTTGTGCTTCTTTCTTGGTGGAGGGAGGGGCCAGGTGCAACAACTTATTCTTTACCTTAGAAGGAATGTCTCTGCATGCTCCACACCACTGAACTCCTAGAAACTTCACCGAGGTAGATGGCCCTTGAATTTTAGTTGGATTTATTTCCCATCCTCTCATGCGCATATGCTTTACCAACAAGTCTAGACTAGCTGCTACCTCCTGTTCACTGGGTCCAATCAGCATAACATCATCAATATAGTGGACCAGTGTGATATTTTGTGGAAGAGTCAGGCGATCAAGATCCCTTCTAACTAAGTTATGGCACAACGCTGGAGAGTTAACATACCCCTGAGGTAAGACAGTAAAGGTATACTGTTGGCCTTGCCAGCTGAAAGCAAATTGCTTCTGGTGGTCCTTATGAACCGGTATTGAGAAAAAAGCATTGGCCAGATCAATAGCTGCATACCAGGTACCAGGAGACATATTAATCTGCTCGAGTAAGGACACCACATCTGGTACAGCGGCTGCAATTGGTGTCACTACTTGGTTGAGTTTTCGATAGTCAACTGTCATTCTCCATGATCCATCTGTCTTTTGCACAGGCCAAATTGGAGAGTTAAATGGAGATGTGGTAGGAATCACCACCCCTGCATCTTTCAAATCCTTGATAGTGGCATTAATCTCTGCAATCACTCCAGGGATATGATACTGCTTTTGGTTCACGATTTTCCCTGGTAGAGGCAACACCAATGGTTTCCATTTGGCCTTTCTGACCATAATAGCCCTTACTCCACAGGTCAAGGAACCAATGTGGGGATTCTTCCAATTTCTAATTATATCTATCCCGATTATACATTCTGGGACTGGGGAAATAACCACAGGATGAGTTCTGGGACCAATTGGGCCCACTGTGAGTCAGAATTCAGCCAAAACTCCATTTATCACCTGACCTCCACAGGCCCCTACTTTAACTGGAGGGCCGCAATGCTTTTTAGGGTCTCCTGGGATCACTGTCAACTCAGAACCAGTATCCAATAGGCCTCAAAAGGTCTGATTATTTCCTTTTCCCCAGTGTACAGTTACCCTAGTAAAAGGCCTCAGGTCCCTCTGGGGAAGGACAGGAGGAAGGCAAACAGCATAACTCTTTGGTATTGTGACAAGGTCCTTCCTCACCGGAACCCAGCCACCCCTTCATTCAAGGGATTCTGGGTCTGTGAACTGTCTCTATTCTGGAAACTGGTTAAAGGGATGGGATTCAATACTGCTGAAATCCAATGTTGACTTCCTGTCATTTGTTCTAGAGATTTTCTGCTTATACAGATCAAATAAAAACTTAGTAGGTTTTTTGTTTATTTGGTTCCTGGGAACACCATGATTAATTAGCCAGTTCCAAAGATCATTTTGGGTCATGCCATTATAGGCATTGTTTTGCCTTTGCCGCCCATTATGATAACTATGATAACTATGCTCATCTGGCCTTCTGTGATTCTGTGTTGCCACCTGATGCCTACCTTGAGGTCCTGTTAAACCTATTATGGGCACATTTAATTTATGCTAGTGAACAACAACTTCTCTAACTGTAAGATCTGGCATAAGAAATAGAGCAAAAACAAAGCTCTTCAAATATTCTTGTGTCTCTCTCAGTACTTTCCATCTTATAAACTCAGTGAAAAGAATGTCCTCTGGGTCCTCATATTGTGGAGAATGTGGTTTTACACTTCAAATCCACTCGAGCATGCCCATGTGCTTGACCGTCACAATCCCTTCATCAATACTAAGCCAAGGAATATCAAGCATCTCTAACTCCCTGTTAGTAGGCCATGTTTTAATAAATATGTCAGCCAACCATTCAAATAAACTTTTAACACCTTTTTTAACTGCTCAAGCTTCCATGTTAAACCTAGAATCTCTACTCAGTGGGCTCATATCGATAAACTCAGTCTGATCCAATTTTATATTCCTTCCACCATTTTCCCACACCCTTAAAATCCATTCCCACACATATTACTTAGGCTTCTGTCAGAATGAATTAGCCAACTCATTAATTTCTTTAATCGTATAGTGCACCTCCTTGTGGACCATACTTTCTATCTCACCTTTACGGGCTTGCTTAGCATTGACTCTGGTTGTAGGTCTAGAGACAAAAATTGTTGGGCCCTGAGGGACATTAGCTCCCACTGGGAGGGGGAGATTAGCTTCCTCAGGCAAGGGTGGGGAGATTAATTCCTCAGATAAAGAAATCCCTCAGAATCTGAGGGTTCAAAATCCTCATCATTGTGGTTCTCCCACACATCTCCATCCCAAGTTTCAGGGTTCCACCCTTTCCCCACCAGTGCTCTTACTTTGACTGCTGACACTCTTCATGGCTGGGAATTAAATTTGCATGGTAAATCAGCCAAACGTATAATAAGGGCTCCAGCTTGATTTTCTGCCACTTTAGCTCTTTGGCTATTGGAGAGAAGATGCTCTTCCAGAGCACACTTGGAAACTTTTAAACTGTTGTTTTGAGCATGGAGCTGGTCATTTTTATCACTGAGCTCCTTATTTTCCTCTATCACTTTATCCAGAGATGCTAAGAGCAACCAGGCAGCATTATTATTTTCCTTATTTTTCCACAATTGCTCAAACGTTTTACATATAGAGTCACTAAATTCCTTGCTTCTCACAAGAGGCAAGTTAGGTGAGTCAAATGGATCTATCTTCATAATTACATCAAATAGTCTGCACCAAGCATTATCATTCCTCTTCACGCCACTAGGAGAGCCTTCAGTAACTCTAGGCTTTATTGGGTTGGAGAGCTAGCTCCAGAAACTACCAAGCCCTCTAAGAAATTCATCTTTTGAATTCTGTTTCTCTAGAACCACACCACTTCTGGTACCAAAATATGTATTAGTCAGGGTTCTCTAAAGAAACAGAAGCAACAGGATGAATATATAGCTATATACAATTTACTAATTTGCTCACGTGACAGAGCTCAAGTAGTCCAACAATAGCCATGCCGCACTGGAGAGGCTGAGAATCCAGGGAACTGCTCAGTCCGAAAGGCTGGATGTCTCAGTAGTCCCAATCTGGTGCTGAAGGCCCAATGGATTTTGGAGATCTGCCGGTTTCAGTACACGCTGGGATCAGAAGGGTTGATCACAACAGCAAGACAAACTCACCAGGGAGAGAGGCAAGCCACAGGAAAAAATGGACCAGCTCCCTCTGCTGTGGCCCTTAATACTGCCTGCTGGCAGAAGGTAATACCCACATTTGGGGTGGACCATCTGGGTTGAGGTGGTCCAATCCGAAGATCCTTTTTCTCTTATTTGTTCCTTAATCCAGTCAAGTTGACACCCAGGATTAACCATCACACTCATGGATTGGAAAAAATTTAATATAGTAAAAATGTCCATTTTACCCAAATTGATATAAAGATTCAATGCAATCCCAATCAGAATACCCATGAGTTCTTCACAGATTTGGAAAAAGTCCTTAAATTCATATGTAAAAACGAAAGACCCGGAATAGCTAAAGCAACCCTGAGTGAAAAGTGCAATACAGGGAGGATTGCTTTACCAGACTTCAAGCTATATCACAGGGCTATAGTCGTAAAGACAGCCTAGTACTGGCACAAAAACAGACTCATTGACCAATAGAAAAAAATTGAAGAGCCAAACTTGAGCTCATACTATTTCAGCCACCTCATATTCAACAAAGGGGCAAAAAAGCTCAATGGAGAAAGGATACCATCTTCCACATATGGTACTGGCAAAAACTGGATCACCATTTGTAGAAGACCAAAATTAAATGCCTACCTCTCACCCTGTACAAAACTCAACTCGAAAGATCTCAGTCTGAAACCTGAAACCCTGAAGGTGATAGAAGAAAAAATTGGCAGCAAGCTACAAGACATAGGTGTAGGAAATGACTTTCTAAATCATACAGCAATGGCACAAGAAATAAGGTCAGCAGTTGACAAATGGAACCTCATCAAACTCAAAAGTTTCTGTACAGTGAAAGACACAATCAAGGAAGTCAAAAGAAAACCCATAGAGTGGGAAAAAACCTTCACCAGTGATTCATCTGACCGAGCATTAACATCCAGAATATATAGACTACTCAAAAAACAAAGAAGTAAGAAACCAAATGACCTACTCAACAGATGGAGTAAGAGCTGAACAGCGACTTCACCAGTGAGGAAGTAAAGATGGCTGGGGAAAATCTTAAAAAGTGTTCAACATCATTAATAATTAAGGGAATGCAAATTAAAACCACTCTCCCATATCACCTCACTCTGATATGACTGGCTAAAATCAAGGAAAAAAAAAGACACCAAATGCTGGAGAGGTTATGAGGAAAGAGGAACACTCATCCACTGTAGGACTGTAAACTCATACAACCACTGTGGAAAGCAGTGTGGAGAAACCTTAAAATACTCAAAATGAAAGTAGGTGGTGATTTAATTCTAGGGCTTATTAAGAGATTCACATTATAACATCAGAGTTGCTTTCAGAAAGAAAGAACTATAACAATAATGTTGCTCAGCTTGTCTTTCAACTGTGAGATTTGGTACTAGCATCCACAAATGAGGGAAACCATTCCCATATTTTTTGGGGGGGCTGTGTTACTTCACTTAGCATAATGGCTTTGAGTTCCATCCATTTACCTGCAAAATTCATGATGTCATATTTTTACTGCTGCATAGAACTCCATTATGTAGAGGTACCACATTTGTATATGGGTGGAAGCTATATATCCATATCTTAGAGTAATATATAATTAAAGGGAATAAATTTGAACTCCTAAATGTATAACAGAGTTAACATACAGTTTATTCCTGGAAGACATAATTCTGGTACATATATGACATTTATATAGGCATATTTTGGGAACAATACAATTGGGAGGGAACCACAACGACATAAGGACTGGGTCAAAAAATGGACTGATATAGTTAAATTCTGCCCAAATCAATAAACCTTTACAGAGAAAAACTTTTAAAAGACTGAGAGAAAGATGCAGGACATATATGGCAGAATGCATGATCTGGGGTGGGGTAGGAGAAAGGTCTAAAGCGAACTGAAAAATTATGTCTGAAATACACGAAACATCAATAAAAATATTATATTAAAAACAACAACAAGAACAAAAACTCAAAATGAGCCTGCCAGCTGACCCAGTCATACCACTCCTGGGTATATACCCACAAGACTCATCCTACCGCAAATATACATGCATATCTATATTTATTGCAGCACTCTTCACAAGAGCAAAGAGTTAGAACCAACCCAAATACCCCTCAGCAGATGAGTGGATAACAAAAATGTGGTACATCTACACAATGGCATTCTATGCAGCAGTAAAGAGAGATGACATCATGAACTTTGCAGTTAAATGGATGGAACACAAAGCAATTATGCTCAGTGAAGTAACAGTCCCAGAAAAATAAACACTGAATGGTTTCTCTCATTTGTGGTTGCTAAAACCAAATCCTCAGTTGAAAGGAAACCTGAACAACATTATTGTTATACTTACTTCTTTTTGTCTGAAAGCAACTATCTTGCTATAATGTGAATCTCTTAATGGGTTCTAGAATTGCTTTAGAATTGACCTACCATTTATTTTCAGAGTTGGTAATTACTGTATAGGGGTGGAAGGTACGTATTCATATTTTATAATAATATAAAATTAAAGGGAAAAACGTGAATTCCCTAAACATATTTTGGGAATTCCCTAAACAACAGTTTATTGTCAGAAATCATAATTTTTATACATATGTGATGGATATATAGGCATATATTGGAACAATACAAAGGGGACAGAGCAACAACAGCATAAAAACTGGGCTAAAGAACTGACTGATACAGTTAAACTCTGCCCAAAAGAACAAGCTTCTGCAGTGAAATTCTGTGGAAAGACTGAGAGAAAGATGCAAGACATGTATGGCAGAAGGTATTAACAGGGGTGGGGTGGGGGGGTAGGGAGAGGAGAATGTGTCTAAATTGGACTGAAAGATAATGTATGAAATACACAAATCGTCAATAGTCAACAAAAGTATTAAAAAAATAAGACTGAAACTAAACCTTCATCTTTTATCTTACACAAAAATAAGCTCCAAATTGATCAAAGACCATGACGTGAAATCTGAAACTTTTAGATGAAAACTTTGGTCGTAACATATAAGATATGGGTGAAGAAAAGGAATTTCTAAATAAGACATCAGTTGTTCAGGAATTAAGTTCAACAATTGAAATGTGGAACCTCATTAAAGCAAAAGCTTCTGTACAACAAAAGAAAAAAAAATAACAAGGAAGTGAAAACCCACAAAGGGAAAAAAATCTTCACAAGCCACACATCTGACAGAGGATTAATATTCGGCATGTGTAATGGACACACACACACAAAAAAACAAAGAATCAGAAAACAAATGACCCCATTAAAAGATGGGCTAGGGATCTGAAAAGAAAGTTCTCAAGAGAAGACATAAAGAAACTGTTATGCTAAATGAAGTAGCACAGACTCAGTAAAAACAAAGGATATAGATTCTCTCTCATTCTCACCAAATCTTTTTGTGTGAATATATATTCTGACAAAAGTGCAAGAACCAGGAAATAGAAAGTAACCTGGGAGGTAAAGGGAAAGAAGAAACCTGAAAGAGAATAACAGGAGATATGTGTTACTAAGGGAGAAATGGATAAGTAGGGATATTTACATGGGAGGGTGGAAAGGAGGTTTATGCAAGGAACTATGGGGCTAAAGGAGATGGAAGTTAAGAGAGGTGTGACCATAGGAGACAGGAATTATCAAGGGATAACAGAAGAAAATGGGGATACTTTAATTGGGGCGGTTATATAGGGAGGATTAGCGAGAGAGAGGAAGAGAGTTTCAATTTCATTTATTTCATAACACCTTTTCATTTACTTTTCAATATATTTTGTTTAAATTTTATTTTTTGTTTCCTATATGTGTACGAGTGCACTGTCTGCATGTATTTAAGTGTAGCTATGTCAGGCAATGTCCATGGAAGTCAGAAGAGGGCATTAGATCCCCTGGAACTGGAGTTGCAGATGGTTGTTAGCCACTATATGTTTGTTGGAAATCAAACTTGGATCCTCTACAAGTACTAACAGCACTCTTAATCACTGAGCCAGCTCTCAAGACTCTAGAATTAGATAGAATTAAATTAGTTAAATAAATCTGTGTTGTAAAAATCTGACACTAATGTTTAAAAATCTTTCAAAGTGCTAAATCGTCAGTTAATACTTTTGCTTATTTAAAAAAAATTAACCTTTCGATCCTGCTAATGAAGCACATGCAATTAGATATTTAGGTATTTAAACAGTATAATATATAGCCTTTCGATCCTACTAATGAAGCACACACAATTAGATATATGGGTATTTAAACAGTACTAATTGTTATGGTAAGTTACTTTGGTATAGACACAGATGTTTGGATGGTATGTCAATTCATTATCTACATTTTCTTCTGTCAAGTATGTCAGGGTCTTCGTGTGGTTTATAACATCTCCTAACCATTAGAGGATGTAAGCTTGTGACATCAGCCGTGGGTTATTGCTCCAAGGAGAGAGCCAATAGCCAATTAGATTTGGGATATACAGACATATGGCTGCCACTGCTGCACAGTATTTCCAGGCAGATGAGGTGTAGCTGGTGCTGACGGAGGAGTCTTGCTTGACTCAAGGAGACCTATATTTGCTTTATTGGTTTAGTGGTCTTTGGTTAAGCCTGGACAAGCTGGCAGCCCATGAAAGAAAACAGCCAGAACTGACTAGAGACCAAGACATCAGCTCCAGAGAAAGTAGAGTGTTTTGCTTCTCATCCACCTGTGCCCCTTTTCTAAGCCTAGGGAACAATCTGCGGAAGAGGGGGCGTGGTAGAATGTAAGGGCTTCAATTGGGGTTAATGGTGAAACTACAACAATATAGACTGGACACTCATTTGATCAACTTGATTGAACATACAAGCCCCCCCTTTCAGGATGGTGGGACCCATGAGCTGTGTGGGTTTGGGCACAACTGCTTGCAAATTGGTTTCACATGAAGGATGCTTGTACTCACAAATTATCACCTATTGTTAAAAAAAATGAAAATAAAACAAAACAAAAAAGCAGAGAAAGATGCAGAAAACTTACGGCAGAATGCACGATCTGCGATGGGTAGGGGTGGGGTGGGGGGGAAGGGAAGGGGATATATGCCTGAACTGAATTGGAAAATGATGTATGAAATACACAAAGCATCAATAAAAATAAATTTTAAAAAATTAAATATTTGTTTTAGGTGTTATGAGTATATGTGTTTGTCTGTGTGTTCCAATATGAAAGCACAGATGAACACACTATCTCAAAGTCCAGAGTCTAGAAGATGGCTCCAGCCACACCACTTGGGAGTGGGGAACTATGCCCAGGTCCTTTGAAGAGCAGCACACACTCTTAACTGCTGAACCATCTCTTCAACATTCCCCTTTGCCTGTTGTAAAGAAAGGGAATTTGATTAAGTTTTCTCTCAGTAAGTTGTTCATTTCCTTTATTTTAAAGTGAGAAATTCTTTCTAGAAGCCTGTAGCACACTTGGATCAGAGACTACTGTTTATGAAAACCCTGGGAATATTACTTTATTTTATGATCTTCTGAGAGAAATGTGATGCCTACTTTAATTCCCTTTTAATTTGGAAACTTCGTGTTCTTCAAGAGCATAGACACAATTTCTGCCTTTTGCAACTTCTTAAGACTCTTCCTGATCCAGCCATTCCAGGGCATTTATTAGTACCTCTTAAAATTTTCACTATATTTATCAGTAAGTTTATTTCTAAAAAGCTATTTAATGGACCAGGAAACTTAATTAATAATTTTCCAAGCTTCGTTTTTTTACAAAGATCAGCTTTTAACTTTTCCCGCTTAAGTCTATATAATAACTCTTCAGTCCATAACCCTTCAAATATTAGGTTTTGTGATGAAGCCTAAGCAGTTCATGGTTGACAAATGTAAATAAAAAAAATAAACCTGCCAACCCTATGTTATATTCATCTTGCTGACAGTTTGTCAGTCCACTGGATATTCTGAGAAGCAAATTCTCATGTTCTGAGCTACCATTTAGAGAAAACCACATTGCAAGAAGCCAAGAGCAGCCTCGTATGGCAGCAACTGAAGAACTCAGAGCCTCAGGTTTGTAGCTGAAAATCCCTTCCCAAATGCATTTAGCGGGGACGTGATGAGTGAGAGCAGTGCTGGTCCCCAGGAAACTCTCTTCTATTTCACCATAGGACAGCACAGCGAGAAAGCACCATCTTCAAACATGAAAAAGGTTACTCGACAGACACCAGATCTATGAACAATTTGGCAAGCCAGACTACAGAATGTGAGAAAAACACTTCTATTGCCTTTAACCTGCTATGTTTGTGGCATTTAGATTCTAAAATTCCCTAATTCAACAACCAAAAGACATGGAATTTTATCAAAAGTATCATGAACCTGGAAATGGAGCCCCAGGTGAAAACATAGTCCCTGCTTGACCTGAGACAGAGGGATGAAACAACCACGCCAGGCCTTCAGATCTACAGAAGTTGCTACAGGATGAGGAATACATTGAAGCTGCTATGTAGGAAACAAGATATGATCAAGGCTGAATAATATGATAATATAACACTTATAGTAGTGTGAGCATATGAAGCCATTCTGACTATCCAGCACCATATGAAACCACTGCTATTGTTTATTAACAAGATCCTTCAGTGTTTAGATTAGAGATGATTTCATTCACATGGTAGGTGTTATTTAGCATTCATTGTATTTCAGTTATTTTATAAACAGCTAACATAATTCAGGGATGTATTCTAACATCCAAATGTAATAAACAAACATGTTAAAATGAGAAACTGGAATGTTTCCCAAAAGCCACATGGCTGGGGAATTTTATCACTTTTTCTGCATATGCTTAAATCACACACTTAGTATGTAATTTAATGTACTGGGTTTCTCATGTTTTTTTTTTTCAGCATTTTAACTTTACTCTGTCACATATTCTAAGCCATAAATTGAGACAACATCACTCATTATCTTTAACTTTAAATCTGTGAATGTCTGAATATTTCAGTGTGAAATCACAGGAAAAAAAATTGGATGCTGATCAGCAGATACCAGTCTGAAACTGAAAGAAGGTAAGAATTCACTAGTTAGTCTTAATAATCCTTGTTTATTAATCTGTGGTGAGCTTTGGCAGAATTGATTACAACCTTGAATTTTCTTCAGGTAGAAAATGCATAATGAAGCTCACACTATTATTCTGAACATAAAGCAAACACATTTTATTTTAGATTTGATTTTCTTTATAGTACGTTATTGAATATAAATTATTGATCCCAGTTGAAATTACATATGAAATGTATTTTTTCTCAAAAAGTAGTAATGTGGCCCCTGTGTAGATGGTTCATTATGTGGAGTGCATCTCACACAAACATGAACACCTCCAATTGTTACCATAATCCATGTAAAAAAAAAAAAGCCAGGCTAGGTAGAACATATCTGTAATCCTAGCTGTGGAAAGCTAGAGAATGAAGAACCCTGGAATTTGCTGGTCAAACTGTCTACCTTAATGGTGAGCTCCAGGTTCAGTGGAGAAATCAGCACTACCTTCTCACAACTCTATTTGCTAAATATCAAAGAGGATGACACATAGAATCACTAGTGGAGTGTCCCAGGACACATGGTTTTCATGATAGTAAATTGAAAACATATTAGTTGTTCATCCAGACCATATACTAATATGTGACAATATATTATTTAGTGGCTTTCTCTGTAATTTTCTCTCAAAAACTCTGGAAAAATACTTGTTATGCCTCCTTGTATATTTGTTTCCTGAGAAGAATCCTCACTTTCAGTACAGCATCAACACCAGTACATCCCTATGTTTCTTTCATCCTTTCTGCCTCCTGTTACCACTACTTGGTCAATAAGTACAGCTACATAGAAATTGATGAGAAGTTCCTCTATGGACATGACCCTGTAAGAGGAAGCCATGGTGTGAATCTTAGTATTCACCAAATGTTTCTTCTCATTTTGCCTTTATCTTCCCATCTTTAAGGATCATTGCTATCACTAGGTAAATTCTACTTTCATTTATTTGTAGATTTTCATTGAACCCACTTGTTGTTTAGTGATTGTAGATAGTAATTCTGTATAATTTATTATGGCCAAAGATTGCCTTTCTCAATGTGCTGATCCTCACTTTGGGGTGGTATAGTCCTAGGGGCATGTTTCAGCCTTATTTTCATTTTATGTGACTTCAGTGTGAATATAGGGTATTGAGCACAGCATGTGGGAGACAATGGGAGATTTTATGAGAACTCTTTATCTCATTCATATATATATATATAAATGGAAATATATATATAGATATATATATATATATATATATATATACATTTCTCTTCCACTTTGTGTCACAAGGTGTTCTGCACCATCTATGGGCCTAGTTGCTTGTTATCTGGAGAGGACCAGCAACATGGGAACAGAGCCAGGCAAGGCTTTTAAGGAACAATGTGAATGAGAAACATGCCTTCATTATTTTAAGCTAGTTATGTTGGTTTAAATTTTCACTGTGAACACTGTGACTTCATTTAACCTTGTTTTCTGATTCAAAAAAACAAAGTTCAAGTTAACATATACCTAAAAACAGCAGCCTCTTTGAATATTATGTAAGGTTTTCTGCTGTTTCTAGATCCTGAATTGATTAAAATCAGGGTTTCTCTAATATTCTTTTAAGCCTTGGACTTTCATTTCCAGTTCAGTACCAAAGGTAGTCCTTCCTTCCTTCCTTCCTTCCTTCCTTCCTTCCTTCCTTCCTTCCTTCCTTCCTTTCTTTCTTTCTTTCTTTCTTTCTTCCTTCTTTCCTTTATTTATATCTTTCTGTCTTTATTGCTAAAACAATGATTTGGTTCTGACCATGCATGCATGTCATAGAAATTCAAATATTCAATTTTCTTGAGATTTAATATTGTTGAGCCATTATTGACAATGTCTGTATACTAAGCACAACTCAGTATATTAGTCAGACTGATCTTTCCTTTTACAATGTTTTTCTTTGGATCTGAACAAAGGACCTTTTCACTAATTCAAACATGACATAACTTAATATTATATATTATTTTTCTTAATCTTCAAAGAAAAAACCTTAAGCTTAATGTTACACTCTGTCATTATTTCATTGAAATTCAGATTTGGAAATTTTAGGCTAATAAATACTGGTAGGAAATCTTGAAATAGTTCTCAAAAAATTGAGTGGGAATTAAGGTTATACACCTAATAGTGTTGTCCAATGGCATCAAGAGATTGTTTTAAAGACAATAATTTTCAAAGGTAGAAGTTACTTTTTAAAAATTTTTTTTTAATTTATTTTATTTATTTCTGTATGTGTATGAATGTACTGTCTGCATGCAAGTGTATGCACCCATGTCGTGTAATGCTGCAGAGGTCAGAAGAGGATGTCAGATTCCCCTGGAACTGGAATTCTCCTGGAATTGGAGTTTCAGACGGTTCTTGGCCGCCATGTGGGTGCTGGGGATCGAACCCAGGTCCTCTGTAAGAGCGGTCGACGCTCTTAACCGCTAGGCCATCTCTCCAGCCCAGAAGTTACTTTTAAAAACTGAATAATTCATACTACTTGTTTAATTCCAATGACAATGTTTCTCATTACTCTTAATGGTCAGATTATTATACCAACATTTGCCTTATTCCTTTAAAAAATAAGATACTTAGAATCTGAGACCGAAGTGTTTTACACATTGATCTTTCAAAGGACTTTGTGATATGTACTACTTTTTGGAGATTATATGAATTTATATTTAACCATTCCTTCTCAATTTCTATTGAGGGATGACAGGAGGATTGCATTATTGGAATAAGCTCATATAAAGCTTGTCAGTCCTGACATGTTCACAGGAAATTCCCAAGATGAAGGAACAGTGGGCTTAGAGAACATTGCAGAAGAGTGGAAAGATTTTAACGGCCAGGGTATTAGGAACATGCTGGTGGACAGTGGCTTCAAGACATGCTAGGGACACAGAAGCTATGAAATCTTAACTATGTGGTAGCCTACACAAGACCTATATATTGACAACATATGTCAACATGCTTTCTCAGATGGGGCTAAATTCCCAAAGCTCCATAGCCTGTTGCTGTGGAGATGGAGAATCAGTATTATTCAACAATGACTCCCTGATAATTAATCTGAAAAAAGTGCTTATCCCTAAGTGCGCACACATACACACGCACACACACACTCACACACGCACACACACTCACACACACACACTCACACACTCAGAAGGTTTTATGTGAAAGGTCACTGACAACAAGGGAAACATGGAGTGGATAATATAGGGTCGCATATGGTGTCTAAATATCAAGCTTTTGTTTCATCTTCATATATCACTAATTAATTTACTTTTAATTATTTTTATTTTATGTGTATGTGTATATAGCCTGCATGTGTGCAATGCTCACACATCAGAAAAGGATGCTGCATGGCTTGGAGCTGAAGATATAGATCGTTTTGTGTCACCATGTGAGTGCTCTTAACCACTGAGTCAATTAATATGTTTATACTCCCATGCTACGTGCTACATTTCTTCTAGTAGCCTCTACACATTGATTTCAATTATAAAGTGAAATAACCAGAAGTTATTTGGTTAAGAAACAAAGGAAATTAATAATCAGTATCAGTGACTTTGAGTCATGCACAACTGAAATTCTCTTTCAAACAATGATAAAACCATAAATTATATGCATCACTAAAAAATTGGTAGAGTTTTAATCTAACTATATTGGGTAATTTTAACATGAGGCTATATAGTAACACAAATTCCAATAACTAGACTGTTACATAGTCAGAGGAAATTCAAACGATGACCTCATGTATTACTGCTCCATAGTGTTAGTGGTGTTTTGAGAGCAAATATTTGAGTTTATGGAGAAATTTTTGCCAAGATTTTTTTCTCTAACATTTTATGTTGTTTATACAATGACTGGAAAAATGCCCTTTAATAGATGATGAAGCATTTGGAATCCAGCTTGTATACAAAAATCCTTATTTTTTATTAATTTAAATTAAATAATGGAAATATGGACTATCAAGATAACAGCTACATCTGTTAAATTGTTTAATGTTTATATTGGTTTTCCCATATTTAATGATTTGAAAAATTATTTAAGCCAAAAGATAGAGAAAAAATACTGAATTAAAGTACTTTGATAAAAACCCTACTGAACCCTTTCCATCCATGATTCTCTGAAATAATCACAGTTGCTATTTGTGTTAACCTTCATAACATGAAATGACAGGGGTTCAATAGAAATATAATATCTTTTCTTAGGCAGGTCTTTGTGAGGCACTAGAAATAATGGTCCCCAAAGCTCTGGAAGAAAAACAAATATTTATGATTGAGTAAAAACTATTTTTCAAATTATTCAAGGAAAATTCAATATAAGTTTCAGTCATATCACAGAGACCTGTTGGAGTCATTTAATAGACAACTAAAAAGGTTTATTCCTTGGTCAGAGGCCAGACAGTCTTTCCTTAAAAATTATGTTATCATGTGCTATGAATGTATTCCATTTAACTGCTATCCTCCTAAAAATACATTGGACCCAAGTTTGTTTCCCAGCATCAAGATGCCAGATAACAACTGTCTCTAACTCCAGTTCCATTGGCAACTAGGAACTGTCCATAACTCCAGTTCCAGTGGATCTGACACACTCTCCTGAACACCATGGACATTGCACAGCATGGATGTACTCAAATGTATGCAAGCAATACACTCAAACACATAATATAAAAAAAATCAAATATTTTTTAAAAAGATAGAGTAGAGGAGGGGTGTTATTAAGGTGGCATATTTATGGGGAAAGGTGTTTGAATATGATCAAAATACATTATATGAAATTCTCAAACTATCTTTACAAGTCTATATATTTATCAATCCTCAATCATTATTATCTATCAATCTATCTGTCTATCTCTAAAGAAAGTAGCTAATTATATTTGTCAACATGACACATCTAGATCTAGTGGGAATATCAACTGAAGAATTTCTTCAAACAGATTGGCCAGTGAGCATGTCTGTGAAGCATTGTCTTAAGTGCTAATTGAGTAAGACAGAGCCCATTCTGTGCAATAAAATGGCTAGAGAGGTGGGCCTGGGTTTCATTAGAAGGTAGCTGAGTGTGTTATTAGCAATAAGCTAGTAAACAGCTTTCCTTTAATGGTTTCTGCTTCACATCCATGCCATACTGGAGCTTGTGCCTAAATTCTTGCAATGAAGTACTATAATCTAAAAAAAAAAAAATAATGTAAGAAACTCTTCCTTCTGCCAGTTGCTTTTTCTTGGTATTTATCACAAGAACAGAAAAAATTAAAACAACAATGAAATAGTAAAATTGACAAATTAAAATAAAAATTAGGATATTATTGTAATCATATACTATAATTTCCTTAGTGTATAAAATGGTTGGCAACGAAATTATAAATTATAGAATAGAGGAAAATAGTCAGAATGTAGTCATCTGATAAAACATTACTTCCTACCATTTACTAAGAAGAAGCGGGGCTGGAGAGATGGCTCAGCGGTGAAGCACTGACTGCTCTTGCAGAGGACCCGGATTGGATTCCCAGCACCCACATGGAAGCTAAGAACCATATTTACTCCAGTTCCAGGGGAATTCGATGCCTTCTTCTGACCTCTGCAGCATTGCACGACATAGGTGCACCAACCTACATGCAGACAGTACACTCATACACATAAAAAATAGTAAATAAAAAAAAGAAGCAGCAAATACTCCAGATATAAGGCTAGAACTGAAATAGCTGTGCCAAACGTGGGTAGTGTGGAAACAGCTTGGACACTTAGTCCTCAGATATATGCTTGTGCACATGACGATTCAGCCTCACTGCAGAATCACCAGAGTTCTTTAAAAAAAAAATCCTCAGAAAATTTTATATATTGATCTGGTGGTATGCCATCTCAAAGTATGATAAACTTATTGGATATGTAAACTGACACATGGGCAGTAGAATGCTATGTCCTTATCAATGACAACCAAAACTGACTGTACACATGAGTGGTACCAACCAATTTTAAAATATGTACTCAAAATATATACAATTGTCATGCAATTTTCGTGCTTTGTTTCATAACAGTATAGAAATGAGTCCTGTGCTCCAACTTACAAGAAATGATGATTTGTCTATTCTTGAGCCTCTAAATAGCAAAGAAAAAGAACACAAACATAAGAGACTTTCCTAAGCTGTACTAATTACTCTTGTTGTGATATAATTCCATGACCAACAGTAACTATGGAAGAAATAATGTATTTGATTGGTCTTATGGCTCAAGAGGGACAGATATCCAGCATGGCATGGAAGCATGTCAGCAAGCAGGCCTGGTAAGTGGTGTGGGGAACTGACAGCTCAGGTCTTCAGGCCTACATAAAAGACAGAGCAACTGGAAGTGGACCAAAAAAAATAAAAGTTACTGAACTAAAATGCTGTGGTCATAATTATTTACCATATTCTGATGTAATTTTGATTCAATGCATTATTTATACGATCAAATCTTCTGTTTCCAGCTTTGTGCCACTGAACTTACCTGACTCACCAACAATGCCAGTTTCTCCTTAGATAGCAATAGAAACTTGTAGTGTCACCAGGGCAATGCCAAGTTGATTGAGTCTTTTAGTATCTTTGTCTATAGTATGTTAAGTAGAAATGAATTGATTAGAGCTGAGTGTCTTAGTTCTGGCAATTTTCCTACTTGTTTAGTCTTGCCGGCATCTGTGTAAGTGATGCGGAAGATCAGAAGTAAAAGTAACTAACATTCTTCCTGTGGCAGTGCTTCTCCTAATTTAAGAACTTTATATGCTACCAGAAATCTTGTCAAAATGGTGAACTAGCTGTTGAGATCTGAGAACTAGCCTATGTCTCTCACATATCTTGACAATGTAATTTCTCTCTATATGCTAAATATGTGTTTTTATATTTACAGACAAATATACCTCTCACCACTCATTAAAGAAACTTCACTATTACAGATGGGAACTAGTACAGATTTCCACAATTTGTCAAACAGGAAGTTGTAAGTAACACATCTACAATGCAACTTCCATACTTAAGGCTTAGGGAAGATATAGAGGAATAGGAGGCAGAGACTATTAATACAGTGCTCTCTTCTCACCAGCAAATTTTCCTCATGCAACAGATGATGATTAACAGAAAGCCACAACCGGCCAACATGTAGCAAAGAAGAGCTGGTAGTAATTATGTCCTTTGATATCCCTCCTATATTAACCTCATGCATTCAGGGCTTAGGGACCATGGAAGTAGATGGGAGCAAGGATTGTAAGAGCCTGGGCTGGTGGATGACCACAAGGAAACAGAGCTTTTCCGGCTTCTGGGAACTTGTTCATTTGAAAGTGTAGCAATGGTAATGGCCTTCACCAGACCCATGAAAACTCAAAACTAAGAATTTTATGATTATGCCATTAAGATACACCAATAGGCATCTCTTGCACTTGAACTATGTTCAACGAACCAGTGTATATAGAATTGTTAAAATACCTAGACACTTTTTAAAAAGCTGTTTGGTACTTTGCTTTATTTCTGGATTTTTCCATTACTCTTCTACACATACATAGTCTGTCAGGGTGTCAGGTCCTGTTTAACACCTCTCTAGATGACTGAATAAGAACTTTAGACAAGTTGCAGTTGGTTTCCATCATGTGATTTTTCACATCTGTTGCTGACAATGCATTTCTTGCTTTAGTTTGGATTTTGCCTTCCCCATATAACAGGCTCTGCATAGATCATCTGTTTAAGTCCATCAAATAAAATATACAATGCAGCATCTCAATAACTTTTCCAGCTTTCATAAAGTAGCACCATCCATCATACATAATAGCATCCTTCCAAGCACTCAGACTCAATACTTTTGACAACAAACACAGGAATAAAAACAGGAAATTATTTGAAAGTGCACACTATTAAAATGTTCAGAGTTCTTGCATAATCATAATCTTTTACTGCAATAAGTAGAGACAAGAAAGTAAATTAAGTTTAGTTTACATATCTTGGATTTTTAAGTACTACACTTGACTTTATTATGTATTTATCCTTAATGTTGAGAATACCACCATCCCAGGCATCAAAAATAATTCTAGCTACTCTGCACCCTTTTAGGGTATTAAAAGAAGTTGGTCCTGATTCACCATGTAATATATTTAATTCAGGATCTGAACTTAGACCCTTGTGGATGTGGATTTAAAGACTGGATTCCATACTTCTTTTTTACTTACTTAATTAATTAATTAATTTTTACTGATTACCTATAATTTTATTTTTTTCAAAGCCAATTTTTATTGAACCTTTGTGCATTTCATACAAAATTTCCAATCAAATCTAGACCAATTCCACCCCACCAGAGCTCATGCATTGTGCCAAACATGTTTTTCTTTTTTCCTCTTTTATTTGTTTATTTTTTAAGAGATTCTACAATATAATAACACAGTTGTTTTCAGATAACATTGATGTTACTCAGTTTGCCATACAATTAGGTAATTGGTGCATTTTTTAAGTGAGCCAAATTATTAAGCATAAGCAATGAATGTAAGTAACATTCATGTAAAACCAATTTGCAAGTATCTATGTCCAAATTTTGAACAACCCAAGGTTCCCATAGTCCAG
>VZQC01012742.1:602985-660382 GCA_009823505.1 Rhizomys pruinosus | reverse complement strand
TTGCCTTCCCACCCATAGAACAAGGAGAAATATGACAATGATGAGGTCGCTCCCCAACTGTAAATTGGAGACAACTATTGTAGAGGTAATCTCTTATAAAACCGGTAAAACTGCTTTCTTTAATTGACTACTAGACATGGGAACTGTGGAAGGGATTACTCTCTGTTCAGAACCAAATATAATACTAAAGTCCTAGGGCTATGCACTCAGGCAAAATATATTAATACAGGAGCTCTGACATCAGCAATGGATTGTTCTACCAGGTGGATGTTGGCCAGGGGATCCAAGGCCCCACAAAAGGTAAGGGCTCCTTGCCTCTAAGTTGGGATACCTACAGGAGGAGAGGCAATAAGACCCTGCTGCCGAAGACCTGACGTTAACATGGGAACGATGTATTGAGACCACACATGCAAGTGTACAGATGGCCTCTGGAATACCAGAGAGTGTTACCAAAGGCCACTCAACCAATAAAGCAAATATGGGTCTCCCTGAGTCAAGCAAGACTCCACCGTCAGCACCAGCTACACCCCGCCTGACTGGAAATACTGTGCAGCAGAGGCAGCCATATGCCTGTATATCCCAAACCTAATTGGCTATTGGCTCTCTCCTTGGAGGAATAACCCATGGCTGACGCCACAAGCTTACATCCTCTACAGGTTAGGAGATGTTATAAGCCACAGTAAGACCCTGTCATATTTAACAGGAAAAAATGTAATTAATGGATTAACATACCATCCAAACATATGTGTCTATACTAAAGTAACCAACCATAACTATTAGTGCTCTTTAAATACCTATATATCTAATTGCTTGTGCTTCATCAGTAGGATCGAAAGGTTATTCCTGGACAAACTGTCAGCCCATGAAAGGAAACAGCCAGAATTGACCAGAGTCCAAGACAACAGCTCCAGAGGGAGTGGACTGTTTTGCTTCTCATCCACCTGTGCCCCTTTCCTAAGCCTAGGGAACAATCTGCAGAAGAGGTGGCATGGTAGAATGTAAGGGCTGCGATTGGGGTGAATGGTGAAACTACAGCAATGTAGTCTGGACACTCATTTGATCAACTTGATTGAACATACAACCCATCACCCCCTGCTGGATGGTGGGGCTGTGGGGGTTTGGGCACAACAGCCTGTAAATTGGTTTCATATGAAGGATGCTTGTACTCATGGATCATCACTTGTAGCTAAAAAATGAAAAAAAAAATCTGAGAGAAAGATGCAGGACAGTTATGGCAAAATGCATGACCTGGGATGGGGTGGGGGTAGGGGGGAAGGGAAAGGTAAATATGCCTGATCTGAATTGGAAAATGATGTATGAAATGTACAAAGCACCAATAAAAAAAAAACTGACATAGAGAAAGAAAATTAACATGCATGTGTTCTCAAACTCAATTTTTTAAAGTTCTCTTTTTCTCTGGACAGTTTCTGTCTTCTTCCCACTGTGATCATCACATTCATTTAAGTTCAAGGACTCAGATAGGAAACATAAATTCTTAGCACAATAAAATAGCTCAAAACATAAATGATTTAATTTTCATCCACATATTAATAAAATTGGCACATTGAAAATAATGGCTTTCAACAATATTTTTAACTATTTCACATCTGATAATCTAAAACTAATAGAATATATTTCCTGCTGTTTGGATATAACCATATAAGGATCAAACAATAAAGAAATCAGTTAAATCCACTTGGAAATATAAAACTTAAACCATTTTATCTCTTACGCAAGTAATAGAATTGAGTTCAAGTGATTGTTTTCAATGAACTCAAATTGCTTTTTTTTTAGAATTGTGAAAACAATGCCAAAAGTTGAGCAATAAGGACTATATTTTCCCATATTATTCATTGATAACATGGCAAGATTTGAGAGTTAGACACTATATTTTCTAATAAAATAATTTGATTTAAATAAATTATTCTAAGTCCAACAATGTCAGAAAAAAATCCAAGTTACCATGTAGCTTATATGAATGGAAGGTGAGTTTTCGTATGATTACACAAAAAAGGTTATTCTGTAGAGAATATCTTCTACTCAGCAAATATATATAGATTAAGATAATCTCACTTTATTAGACAGTGCAAATAATTTATGAAGAAAAAATAGAATGCTTTGTGTACTGGTAGTGAGTTAATGTATCATATTAATATTTCCTGTTAAAATAGTATATGATATATATTCAAATGAAAAGTACAATAATAAGAGTTGCATAATGAAATTTAATTAGACATTTGCAAATAATAGTTTGCACTTGTCATTATTTCTATTAAAGATTATGTGGAGGACTCAATAATAAGAGTGCCATCTTTGGGCTGGACAGATGGATCAGCATTTCAGCACAGGACCTATGTTCAGTTTCCAGTACATATTTGGAGGCTAATAAACATCTGTAATAACATTTCCAAATGAGATGAAAGCTGCTTCTGACATCCCCCTGGCTTGTGTGACATGGGTGCACTTACATACATATAGTCCAAATATTCATACCTATAAAATAAAACGGACATAATAATAATAACAATAATAATAAATGAAGAGTGGTGTCTTCAGTAAGCTAATTGTGACCAGATGGCTTGTCTAAGTCTAATTAAACTAAGGGAGAAAGTTTTAGAACTAATATTTGGGCATTAAAAATAAGTCTTGTCTGCTTTATACTGTCTTAGTTTTCAAATTACCTTCTCTCTTTTTTTCTTATTTCTCTTTAACTTGTTTATAAAAGACCTCAGTAACAGCTTAGTGGGAATAATAGAAATGGGATATCAGAATAAATGGAATGTAGACTGCAATATTATGAAGTGTTTTAATACAAGCTTATGTCTATTATGTCCATAAAGAGCATTCTATCCACTACTTCACTGTGCCTTAAGCAGGACTCCAAGTGCTCTTCCACTGTTCAGTGATTTGTCCTTCATTGATACATATGTATGTGTGTGTATCACTATATGCTGAGGGTAAATACAAGAGACATTGAAAATAATGTTTCTACAAAAGAATTATAACAAAATTATAAGCAATAACTTAACAGAGCTCACAGGTAGTAGCAAAATTTTAAGTGCCCCCAATTACATTGGAGGAGTGTGATAATGAACATTTTTAATAGTGACCACTACACTTAAATAAATAAATTACACTCAGAATAAAATATTTTTCTTAAAATAAGATACACTGTAAATTAATTCTCTTTGGGGGATTATTTGGCTTGTCACAATATTAGTATGTAATGTTGTATAAAGTTGTTGAAATATTTGTTTATCACTTGGAATATTTTTCATAAAGAAAATTTTAAAAATTGATTTAGTTTCTGTATATGTTGCTGCCATGTATGTATGTGCACACATGTCCTACAAAATGCACAGAGGCCTGAAGAGGGCAATGGATCCCCTAGAACTTGAGTTGTGAGCCACTGTGTGGGTGCTGGACATCAAACCTGGGTCCTCTGCAAGAACGGCCAGTGCTCTATACTGCCGAGCCATCTCTCCAACCCTTCAACCTCGTTCAATATACTATAAGCCTAAATTCAGATGGTTATGTCCAATCAATTTTGTTTATTCTCTCTCTTCATTATGCTATGTTTACTTGTTTTGCAGTTTCAATAAAGAAAACATCTGATGTTAAGCATAAGCTGCAAAGCATGTGAAACAAAAACAAAAATATGCAAAGAATGCTGCATAATGCTGCATATGAATCTCCACACAGCTGAAAAGCAGTCAAGAAAGGAGTGTGTGTGTGTGTGTGTGTGTGTGTGTTGTTCATAAACTACGCATCTGACAAGAGACTAAAATATATGATACACAAATTTCTGGAAATCCTGGGAATTAATGAAGTAGCATAGTAAAATTCTATCCATTAATAAAAGTTGTAGAAAAAAATACAAAAAAAAAAAAAAAGAAAAAATACAATTGTTTGAATGTTCCCAACAATGATGAGACAGGAAATTTTTATGTAATGAAAGATTCAGATAGAGAACAATAAATACAATATAATCACAGGTTTCTGTGTCATTTAACAAAGTTAGTTTCAGAAACGGAGCGAAGAGTAGTAGTTAACAGAAATGAAAAGAGGAAGTGGGCGCTGTTGGGAAAGATCTATGGATGGTTACTAAGATGGAGTTATTTATAGGTAAGAAGCTCTACTATGTTATTGCATAGGGAATGATGTTTGATATTGAAAATGTATTCTATGTTTTAGAAAACTAATGAAAGACCTGAAAGTTTTCAGAGTAAATAAATAATTTTAAAGAAGTTTAATGTTTATGTTATTCAAAATAGCTGTATGTACTGGGCTTGGTGGTGCCCACCTTTAATCCTAGGCCTGAAGGGAGAGGCAGGTAGATATCTATACGATCTAATTCAGCCTGATGTACATCATGAGTTCCTGGGTGGTATGGGTGTAAGGATACTCTATAAAAATTAAAATAACTCTAGGTATCATAATAGCACAGAGCATTTTATAAATGTATAAAAATTATTTTTAATAATCAATTAAAAATAAATTCAAAAGTTTAGTCAACCATCATAGACCAATAAGCATCCATAAGTACATTTGATTATATGTTTTGTTTTATCATAGTCATCTTCATCACCAAGTTACATTTTCATAAATCAACGTGGGTAATATTGCTCTCATATCTCATATCAGTCAGAATTCAGTCTTCTTACTGGTGACTTCAAAGATGAAATTCCAGTGTTACCACAGGGTTCCACTTATGTGTCCAAATGTTATTTTTCCATTTTAATTAAGAAAAGACTTTATTCCATAAGCTTCACAGATTATTAGAAGAAATTTTCAAGTTTATTTTACTAAAAATTTAAAATGTTAAGCTTGGGGCTGGAGAGATGGCCTAGCGGTTAAGAGCGCCAACCACTCTTACAGAGGACCAGGCTTCGATCCCCAGCACCCACATGGCGGCGGAGAACCGTCTGAAACTCCAATTCCAGGAGAACTCCAGTTCCAGGGGAATCCGACGCCCTCTTCTGACCTCCGCGGCATTGCACGACACAGGTGCACAGAACTGCATGCAGACAGTACATTCATACACATAATAAATAAATAAAATTAAAAAAATAAATAAAATTTTAAGCTTTAAAGTTTTTTTTTTTTAAATAAAATATTTTATTGGTGTTCTGTGTGTTTCATACGTCATTTCTCAGTCCAGTTTAGACACACTCCCCTTCCATGCTCCCCACCCCACCCCCATTCATGCATTCTGCCATACAGGTATTGCATCTTTTTCTCAGTCTTTTAAAAGTTTTTCTGTGCAGTGGTTTATTGTTTGGGCAGAAGTTAACTGTTTCAGTCAGTTCTTTGATCCAGTCTTTTTGTCATTGTTGTTCCCTCCCATTTGTATTGCTCTGAAATATGCCTGTACATACGTCACATATATACCAAAATTTTGACCTTTGAAAATAAACTGTATGGTAATTCCAAAATATATTTAGGAGTTCACATTTTTCCTTTATTTTTATATTACTCTAATATATGAATACATACCCTTCATACATATACCACAATTACAAGTCTGAAAATAATTTGTAAGTTAATTCTAGCGACCATTAAGGAATTCACATTATAACAGCATAGTTGCCTTCAGATAAAAAGAGATATAACATTAAGTTTTATCAGCTCGCCTTTCTTTTTTTAATTTATTTTATTTTATCTATTTCTGCATGTGTATGAATGTACTGTCTGCATGCAGGTTTGTGCACCCGTGTCATGCAATGCTGCGGAGGTCAGAATAGGGTCCGGGATTCCCCTGAAACTGGAATTCTCCTGGAATTGGAGTTTCGGATGGTTCTCAGCCTCCATGTGGGTGCTGGGGATCGAACCCGGTCCTGTGTAAGAGAGGTCGGCGCTCTTAACGCTAGGCCATCTCTCCAGCCCTCAGCTTGCCTTTCAACTATGGATTTGGTGCTAGCATCCACAAATGAGGGATACCATTCGTCCTTTTTTTTTTTTCTGGGACTGTGTTACTTCACTTAGCATCATGGCTTCAAATTCCATCCATTTACCTGCAAAGTTTGTAATGTCATATTTCTTTACTGCTACATAGAATTCCATTGTGTAGATGTACCACATTTTCTCTGTCCACTCGTCAGTTGAGGGACACTTGGGTTGCTTCCAGCTCTTTGCTATTGTGAAGAGGGCTGCAAAAAACATAGATATGCATTTATCTCTGGGATAGGATGAGTCTTGTGGTTTTATACCCCGGAGTGGTATGACTGGGTCAGGTGGTAGGCACATTTTCAGTTTCTTGAGAATTCTCTACACTGCTTTTCATAGCGGTTGCACAAGTTTGCATTTCCACCAGCAGTGGATGTGTTCTCCTTTCCCCACAACCTCTCCAACATTTGCTATCCTTTGTTTCCTGGATAATAGCTAGTCTTGCTGGAGTAAGATGAAATCTTAAGGAGGTTTTATTTTGCATTTCCTTAATGATTAGTGATGTTGAACACTTTTTAAGATGTTTCTCAGCCACCTTTACTTCTTCATTTGTGAAGACTCTGTTCAGCTCTTTACTCCATCTTTTGAATAGGTCATTTGTTTTCTTCCTCTTTTGTTTCTTGAGTAGTTTATGCTTTAAAGTGTTTAATAACCTGTTTGTTAAAATAAAAATCACAAAATTTATCAACACTTTTTAATATCTTTAACAATCCGCCCAAGTCCCATTTTTCACATGGTCTTTTCTCAAGTTCTAAACACATGTATTCAATGTTGTGAATCATTATATCATCATAGATCCACTAATTACAGATATATGAATGTTGTTTACAAATATTTTCTCTTAAAGTTCATGCACACATTATCATATTTCAAGTGTAAACTGATGATTTCTCTCCATCAATATTTTGTCCTTAAATCCTACCCATTTAAAATTATCGAATGGCAAATAATGAAGTAAACGCAGTACAGATCTTACTTTTTCTCCAAGAAATGCTATAATAAAATTGTAGGGATTCCATTTTTCTTACAAAAGGGTCCATTAATAAGTATGTTAAATTTATTTATTTTAAAAATATTTTATTGAACTTTTATACATTTACTACAACAGTTCTTAATCAAATTTACTTCCTCTATCCTCTCTGTACACCCCCATCCCCTGATAAGTCTCATGCATTCTACCATACATGCTAGGGCCAGGCATTTTACACAGATGTCCTGTGGGACAAGTTCACCCACTAGAGTCTATTCAGCATATCTAGAGATCTTAAGGAAAGTCTGGTCTCGCCTGCCTCACCCAGTGGTAATCAGTTTCCAACAGTTCTCAGGCTAGGATCATCCACCCCCTATTTCTCTTACACTCCTCTGGGCCTTTGTCTGACTGAGTTCACATGGATCTCATCTCATGCTCAATGTCCTCATTGTCAAAAGTTCACATGAGCAAGCTTCCACTGGCCTGAAAAAATCTCTGTTTTCCTATGTTCAAGGACCAACCCTGGTTCTTACAATCTTTCTGCCTTTTCTATAATGGTCCCTGAGCCATGGGTGAGTAAGGATTAATATAGGAGTCCTATCCAGGGATATGCACTCTGCAGTCTATTATTCTCTGAAACTTCATCAGTCATGGCCTTCTATGTGGTTCACTTTCTTGTATAAGGACAATTCTGTGATGAGATTTGAGGGATGTACTAGTATTCTCACTTTATACCCTGTATATTGTCAAATGTCATATGCTTATATGTACTGCCTGTGTTATTTAATAATAGGAATACAATTCCACTTTTCATACAGCTGAAAAAAATATTTGCGTCTAAAAAATTTCTCAGTAATTTTGTGAATGGAGTTAAATATATTTTATTGGCCAAAAATTATTCTCAAGGGAATGTTTCACAGCATGTATCATTTTGTACACGAAATAGCTGCTGTTAGATATGGTCACTCGATCCATTTCTATGGCCCTGTGGAAATTCCAATGAAGTAAGTAAATTTGATTTTAAAAAATTCTAAGAATTGATTTCTTTTCTTTTCTTGGCATTCCATTTTGGCTGGTTTTCTTTATTTTATTTTTTAATTTTAACTTTTATAGAATTTTTGCAATTTTCATTATTTTCTTTTTTGAGTGACATTTTATGCATTTCATACATTTCTTAATCAAATCTAGACCCATTCCCCCTTCCATGCCCCCACCCCTCCAGAGCTCATGCATTCTGCCATATGTGTCTCGTATCTTTATCTTGGTCTTTTAAAACATTTTTGATGCAGAGGTTTACTGTTTTAGGCAGAAGTTTACTGTTTCAGTCAGTTCTTAGAAACAGTCATTTAGTTGTCATTTCCTTTAATTTATATTGTTCTAAACTATGCATATATCCAGAGAGCACTGAGGCTTGGGCACTGCACAGCACTCAGGTAAGGCGGAACTGCCTTAGGGCTTTTGACACAGCAGATCAACAGGGTACAAATGCACAGGCAAAGGGGCAAGCTGGTGGGTGTTGTGGTGCAGACAATCTATCAAGCACAGTGTTAATGAATCTAGTCTGCACAGCCAAAATTGAGGCACCACAATCCAAAAACACAAACAAAGAAACAAAACAAAACAAACAACAACAACCAAAAACAAATCCACGTGGCAAAGACACAATGAAAAGCAACATGGTAAAAGCTCATAATAAATGCACAACTAACTCTACCAGTCCAGTAGAAGATTCCCACAATGAGACCTCCCTGGAAGGAAACCAGGACACAGTCCTTAGAAGAACAATTGGAGAAATATTCAAAGAAACCAAAGAATATAAAGAACAAATCAGAGAACTAAGGGGAGAAAATGAAAAACTCAGGAATTATCTAGAAGGAAAGTATGATAAACACTGGAAGGAACAAAAGAGAGAGAATGATAGACTCAAAAAGAACTAGAGGAAGAGAAACAAAAATAATCTGAAAAGAACTGGAGGAAGAGAAACACAATCTCCAAAAAGAACTAGAGGAAGAGAAATAGAATATATGGAAACAAATAGTGAGAGAGAAGGACAAACTCTGGAAGGAAATGGAAACACTGAAAATATCCCAGGCTGAAATTAAAAAAAGAAAGAGACCAGTGAAGCAAGGGGCTACAAGTAGAGAATGGCAAGCTCCAAAAGTAAACGGAAATACTAAAGAAATCACAGGAAGAAATAAAAAAGGAAGTGGAATACTCATCCAATCAACAGGAAAGGAAGGAAGAAAGCCTCAGAAGCAGAATGCATGAAGCAGAAAATAGAATATCAGACCCAAGGGATAAGACAGATCATCTAAAATGCTCAAATGAAGACTATGGAAAAAACTTAAAAGCCACGAGTAAAATAACCAGTAAATGTTGGATACTATGACAAGACCAACTCTCCACATCATAGGGATAGAGGAAGGAGAAGAATCCCAAGACAACTGTACTGATCAGATCTTCAACAGGATAATAGAAAAAAATTTTCCCAAACTGAAAAAATACAAACCTATACAAGTACAAGAACCCCATAGAACACCAAAGAGACAAGGCCAGAAAAGAACTCCCCATGCCATATCATAGTTAAAATGCTAATGCTAGATGCTAAAAAAAAAAAAAAAAGACAAAAATGCTGAAAGCCACAAGAGAAAAACAAGAAATTACATACAAGGGGACACCCATCAGAATTACAGCTGACTTCTTAGTGCAAACTATAAAAGTCAGAAGAAAGCAGACCAAAATATTCCTAGTGATAAAACACATTAGATGCCAACCCAGAGTACTATACCAATCAAAAATGTCAGTTATGGTTGAAGAAGAAATAAAAAAATTATGACATAAACAAGATGAAAGAATGCAGGTCAAAAAATTAAAGAATTCAGAAAATACTTGAAGCAATTCAAAGAAAAGAGGAAAGGAGCAACAATCCCCAACCAACTAAAGAGAGAAACTAATAAAAGCATAACAGCATAAATACAAATATAGACCAAGAATGCAAACCAAGAATAACTTGAAAGGAATCAACACATATCTTTCAACAACGACCTTAAATATTAATGGTCTAAACTCCCCAATCAAAAGACATAGATTGGTAGAATGGATTAGGAAACAGAATCCATCTATATTCTGCCTACAAGAAACCCATCTCACCCTCAAGGATAGATACCAACTCAATGTAAAAGGATGGAAAAATATTTCAAGCAAATGGCATGAAAAAACAAGCAGAAGTTGCTATTCTAATATCAGACAAAATAAACCTAAGAGTAAAGTCAATCAGAGATAAAAGAGGGTCATTACATCCTTATGAAAGGAACAATTAACCAGGAAGACATCATAATTCTAAACATTTATGCACCAAACTCAGGTGCAGCAAACTATATAAACACAATTCTGCAGGTCCTCAAAACACAGATTAATCCCAGCACATTAATAGTGGGGGACTTCAATACCCCACTGGGTCCCTTGGATATATCAATGGGACAAAAAATAAACAGAGGGACATTGGAACTGAACAGTATAATAGAACACATGGACCTCACAGACATCTACAGAATATTTCATCTAAACACCAGAGAATATACTTTCTACTCAGCACCCCATACAACATTCTCAAAAATTGACTACACACTGGGACAAAAAAAAAAACCTCAACAAATATAAAAGTATTGAAATATTGTCATGCATTCTATCAGACCATAGTGCAATAAAGCTCAGTATTAACACCAGAATAAGCCCAAGTAGCTACAAGAACACATGGAGACTAAACAACACAATACAGAATAATGAATGGGCCAGGGAAGAAATAAGGAAATTTATAGCCCTAAGTGTCCACATTAAAAAAATCAGAAATGGAGCAAATAAATTATCTAATACTACAGCTAAAAACACTTGAGAGACAACAAATGAACCCTAAACCCAACACACAGGATGAAATAACAAAAATCAGAGCAGAAATCAATGAAATAGAAACAAAGAAAACAATATAAAAAATATCAATGAATCCAAAAGTTGTTTTTTTGAAAAGATAAAAAAGATAGACAGACCTCTAGCCAAGTTAACCAAAAGAAAAAAAGAGCAACTCCAAATTAATAGTATTTGTGATGAAAAGGGAAACATCACAACAAATAAATAAAAGATCCAGACAATCATACATTAATACATAAAAAATCTATACTAAGTTTGAAAACCTAAGAGAAATGGATGAATGTCTGAAATCCTGGGAACCAACAAAGCTTAAACATGAGGAGGTTGACAACTTAAACAGAATCATAACATTTGAGGAAAGTAAAGTCATAATAAAAAACCTCCAAACAAAGAAAAGCCCAGGCTCAGATCATTTCACAGCAGAATTCAATAAAACATTTAAAGAGGCCTTTCAGCCATTACTTTTCAAACTATTCAGAAGATACAAACAGAAGGAAATTTCCCAAACTCCTTCTATGAAACCAGTATCATTCTAATACCCAAAACAGACAAAGACACAACCACAAAAGAAAACCATGGACCCATTTCATTAATGGACACAGATGCAAAAATTATCAACAAAATACTTGCAAATCACATACAGACCCACATCAAAAAGATCATCCATCATGATCATTTTGGATTCAGACCAGAGATACAGGGATGGTTCAACATATGAAAATCAATAAATATCATAAAACACATAAATGAACTGAAAGACAAAAATCAAATAATCATCTCAATTGATGCAGAAAAAGCCTTTGGTAAGATCCAGCATCCCTTCATGATTAAAGTCCTAGAAGAAATTGGACTGAAGGGAACATTCCTCAAGATGATCAAAGCGATATATAGCAAACCCACTGCCAACATCATCCTAAATGGAGAAAAATTGGAAGCATTCCCCTCAAAACCTGGAACCAAGTGAGTCTGCCTTTTATCACCACTCCTCTTCAATATAGTGCTTGAAACGCTTGCTAGGGCAATAAAGCAATAAAGTGAAATTAAAGGAGTACTAATTGGAAAAGAGGAAGTCAAACTACCCCTGCTTGCAGATGATATGATAGTTTATCTGAGTGATACTAAAATCTCCACCAGAAAAAAATCTTCCTAGAAATGATTAAGAGTTTCAGTAAAGTGGCAGGATACAAAATTAACCTAGAAAAATCAGTAGCCTTTCTTTACACCAACAACAAACAACTAGAGAAGGAATATAAGGAGACTATCCCACTCACAATAGCCTCAAAAAAAACAAAAGAAAACATGGGGTCAAACCTAACCAAGGACACCAAAGATCTCTACAACAAAAATTTTAAACCCCTAAAGAAGGGGATTGAAGATGAAAATCTGGAAAAACCTCCCATGCTCATAGATAAGGAAAGTTAATATAGTAAAATTGTCCATTCTACCCAAATCAATATACAGATTCAATGCAATCCCAATAAAAATCCCCATGAGTTTATTCACAGACTTAGAAAACAATCCTTAAGTTCATTTGGAAAAACAAAAGTCCCCAAATTGCTAAAGTAACCCTGAGTGAAAAATGCAATACAGGGGGCTCACTTTACCAGACTTCTTGTATTTTTCCCCAATTAGAAATATGTTGGCTGTGGGTTTGTTATATACCTCTAGTCCAATTCCCTCTAGGACTTTAAACATGACAGCATGTTGGATTTTGTCAAAGGCCTTTTCTCCATCAATTGAGATGACCATGTGGTTTTTGTCTTTCAGTATATTTATGTGATTTATGACATTTATTGATTTACATATTTTGAACCATCCCTCCATCTCTGATATGAGTCCAACTTAGTCATGACGGATGATCTTTTTGATGTGTGTCTGTATGTGGTTTGCAAGTATTCTGTTGAGAACGTTTTCATTTCTGTCATTAAAGAAATGGTCTGTAGTTTTCTTTTTCATTTATATCTTTGCCTAATTTTGGTATTAGATTCATGCTGGCTTCATAGAAGGAATTTGGGAGATATCCTTCTGTTTCAATCCTTTGAGTATTTTGTGTAATAACAGTTGTAAGTGCTCTTTAAGTGTCTTAAGAATTCTACAGTAAAGCCATCTGGGCCAGGGCATATTTTACTTGGGAGTTTTTTGTTTTTTTTGTTTTTTTTTTTTTTTTCATTACACTTTCAATTTCCTAATATGTTATGGATCTGCTTAAGCTGTGGAACTCTTCTTGGTTAAGCTTTGGTGATTTCCATGATTTCAGATATGCATCCATTTCCCTTAGGTTTTCAAATTGAGTAGAGTATAGGTTTTTTAAATATTCTCATGTATGTCTAGATCTTTTCATTATCCTTTTCATCTCTAATTTTACTGATTTGGAGTTGCTCTTTCTTTAGGTCAACTGGGCTAGAGGTCTAGCTATCTTGCTTATCCTTTCACAGAACTACCTCTTGGATTCATTGAGTTTTGTGTTATTTTCTTTGTTTCTATTTAACTGATTTCCACTCTAGTTTTTGCCATTTATTCCTCTCTACTGGGTTTAGGATTCATTTGTTGTTGCGTCTCAAGTGTTTTTAGTTACAGTGTTAGATCATTTATTTGTGCTCTTTCTGTTTTCTCAATGTAGGCACTTAGGGCTATAAATTTTCTTCTTAGGCCTGCTTTTAAACTATACCACAATTTTTGTGTTGTATCATCGTTCTTGTTTAGTTTCAGGAATATTTATCTCTTTTTTGTTTTTCCCTTAATCCATTAATTATTCAGGAGTTTTTTGGTTAGTCTCCATGAATTCTAAGATAGTAGGACTCCTTCTGGTGTTGATATTGAGCTTTATTTCTCTGTGGTCTGATAGAATCCATGGAATTATTTCAATTTCATTTTATTTGTTTAGATTTGCTCTGTGTCCCAGTACATGGTCAAATTTGGAGAATGTTCCATGGGGTGCTGAATAGAAAGTATATTCATTGGGGTTTGGGTGGAACATTCATAGATGTCCATTAGGTCCATTTGGTGTATTGTATTTTTCAGTTCAGATGTCTCTTTCTTTATTTTTGTCTAGTTGACCTCTCTAATGGGCTCAGTGGGTTATTGAAGTCCCCCACTAATATTGTCCTGAGATTAATCTATGCCTTGAAGTCCTGCAGAATTGTGCTTATGAAGTTCAGCGCATCAGAGTTTGATGCATTGTGAAATCTTCGTGGTTAATTGTTCCTTCAACAAGAATGCAGTGACCCTACTCAACTTGTCTCATTAGTTTTAATTTAAAATGTATTTTGTCTGATAGTAGAATAGCAACTCCTCCTTGCTTTTTTGGTACCATTTGCTTGGAATAATTTTTCTATCCTTTCACCTTAACATGGTACTTGTCCTTGAAGGTGAGTTGCGTTTCTTATAGACAACAAAAAGATGGATTCAATTTCTTAATCCATTCTTAATCCAGAGTCTGTGTCTCTTGATTGGGGCATTCCAACCATTAATATTTAAGGTTAATATTGAATGATGTATATTGATTCCCTTCAATTTATTTTGTTTACATTTTTCATCAAGGTTTGTATTTCTGAAGTGATACCTTCATTAATTACTCTCTCTTCCCATGTGGGGACAGTGCCTGCTTTCCTCTGTCATTTGAATTGCTTCAAGTATTTTCTGTTCTTTCATGTTGTTTATGTCATGAAAGATTTTTCTTTATCCTTCAAGTTCAATTAAAGTTTTTGCTGGGTAAAGTAACCTGGGTTGGCATCTTTAGTCATTTAGTACTGGGAATATTTGGTCCAAGCTCTTCTGGCTTTCATCATTTGCATTCTGATGGGTTTCCCTTTATATGTAACTTGTTTTCCTTTTGTAGATTTCAGTATTCTATCTTTCTTTTGAGCATCTAGTGTTTTTACTATGATATGGCCTGGTGAATTTCTTTTCTGGTTTTGTGTATTTGGTGTTCTATGTGCTTTTTGTATTTGTAGGGGTATGACTTGTTTTAATTTGGGGAAAATTTCTTCTATACTTTTGTTGAATATCTTGTCTTAGGATTCTTCTCCTTCCTCTATACCTATGAGGTGGAGGTTTGTTCTTTTCATGGTATCACACAATTCCTGATCATTTCACTCTTTTTTTTAATGTTTCATAATCTTTACTTGAACATTTCAGTTCCTCCATGTTATCTTCCAGTCTTGATATTCTATTTTATGCCTCATCCATTGTGTTACTCAGCTTATTCCCATCCTTTCATGTTGACTGGATGAGTGTTCAATTTCCTTTTTCATTTGAGCCTGAGATTTTTTTCACGATTCCCACTTCCTTCTGTAGTTTGTCATTCTCTACCTCTAGTTCTTTAATTTTTGTTTGTTTGTTTGTTTGTTTGTTTTTCTGCGTTTTTGAGACAGGGTCCAGCTGTCCTGGAACTCACTTTGTAGACCAGGCTGGCCTTGAACTCACAAAGATCCTCCTGCCCCTGCCTCCCAAGTGCTAAGATTAAAGGCATGCATCACCAACCCTGGCATTTTTAAATATTCTTTGATTTCCTTGAGTATGTCTATGATAGTTATTTTATGATCTGTGTCCTGGATTACTTCTAGGGAGTTTTCACTGTAAGAGTCTACTATAGGACTTGTAGAATTTGGTGTGGGGGTTATTATTTGGTTTTCCTATGTTATTGTTTGTTCTTTGTACTTTTGGCATGTGGATGTGTTTTGTTGTTTGTATACTGCTAAGAAACTCAAGTGTTTCTTTGTTTAAATGAAGGGTGAGTTTTGTTGATTTCTTCAAGTGCTTACATGTCTTCTTATTAGTTATGAAAGGCTGCCTGGCCTAGGTTTCAGGCTTTCACCTTTATTTCTGTTCTGGAGTGAGTAGCTAGTTTGCACCCTTTTATTATGGAGCTTCTTCAGGGGTTCCTGGACAGAAAACAATCAGTTGGATTGAACCTTGCATCATCATGAGTAAAACCTACCAATTCCTCCAGTGTGGCTGTGGAGTCTAGTGGTCTGGGACTGGAGATGTAGCAGGGCTGTTGGTTCCTCCACTTCCTTGGACACTGGAGCCACCACTGCTGCTTCTGCTACATCACCTACACTGCCACTCATCCAGCCCACATGTTGGAGCTGGTGTCACTTCCTCCCAACAACCAGAAGGCTTCAGCTGGCACTCCTGATGGGTCTCCTGCCCTGCCTCTCACATGGCCTGAATGAACGCAGGGACTTGGGCCCCTGCTGCAGCTGCCCCCCCCCCCCCCTGAGCTGCAAGAGCTGCCACTCAGAAGTTATTTCTAATGCTGTAAGGTTTACATTGACCTTTTCCATAACTAGGTAGGAAAATTCAGTTAGAATCATAACTTTTCCAATTGTTCCCACATCATGCAGACACACAGAGACATACAGACAAATACAGACTCATCATCATCATCATCATCATCATCATCATCATCATCATCATCGTCACAGCTATTTAATATAGGAAACTGTATTTAGAGGCAAGAACGTAGTACGAGGTGAGGAGCTTGTTCCTTACAAACATGTAAATTAGGTTTGACAAATCAAAGATGTAATCTGAGCCTTAGTGAGGTAGAGGATGGGGAATCAGAAATTCAATGCTTTTTATTTGTCTGTATTAGTTATTTGAGAATTCATATAATACATGCTGATCATATTTTTTCCTCTATCTCCTCCCCAACTTGCTCAACCACACAAGTTCTTGTCTTCTTGCTTATGATTTTTTCTCCATGGAATTTGTGTTTTCCTCATGCTCTTGGATGTGTGACCATGGTCTGAGGCATGATCATCTGCCAGGGGCCTTCATCTTTAAAAAATGGCTCTCCCTCTCACAGCACAATTTAATTGTCAATAGCTCTTCAGCTAAGGGTGTATCAGGATCCCATGACCTCTCACGATAGTGGGATTTTTTTGTCTTGCTTGAGCTTTTACAGGTCTTGTGGATTCTGACATATCCTATGTGAGTTTGTGGTTTCACCTGCCCTGTGTCCAGAAAACACTTTCTATTTCTAGTCATATACCACCTTTGCTCTTACAATATTCTAGCCCCCATTTATGCACTAAAATTTTAGACTTGAGGGAGTATGTGTGATATAGGTATTTTAGTTGATAACTACTGCCAGAAGCAGTTTCCCTAAGCTATGGATATAATGAAAGGTCATTAAGAATTGTTTTAATATTATATTCACTTAGTAGAAAAATAGTATTAGATTCTTCCATTTGCCCTGTGATTTGTCTAGGCATAGGCTCACATCTGCAATAACAGCAGTGTTTATGGGTTCCAACTTGTGGGTCAGGTTATAAATCTAATTAGAAAATGGTTCATTTCTGCCCTGGCATTTGTGTCACTAGTATACCTGTGGGAATGCATTGCCAGGCATGTAGTTATTGCAGTTCACAGGGATGATTGCTGGGGAAGGCTGATGATTATTTTCTCTTCTAGTAGCATAATTCATAAGATTATGAAAGGCAACTGGTAGAAAAGAAACTTCTGGATGAGTAACAGCCTCAAATTTCATGGTTCTTGAGTAAAATGTGTGTTATCTTCAGCATTATAGTCTTTGTAAAGTTCTGAAACATAGCCAAGAACCTCATTAATAGCCTTGAACATTTGGGGCCTATGGAACCCCACTGACCTGAAGTCCAAAAGAGATAATCCATTCCTAGCATTGGGGTTTTCATTTATTAGCTGGCAATGACTAGTAGTGGCACTGTCAGGATATTATGCAATAATTCTATTTATATTCTTTTAATATATGTGTGTGCATATATTTTAGGCAATTTCTGCAAAACTGGGTTCAATATGATGGTTTCAAAAGATGTTTGGTGTCAGTTTTCTTTATCTAATTACCTCCTCATTTACATAACAAATAAGAGGTTAACATGGCCTACATGAGCTTCCATGTCAAAAATAAAAGTCAGGTTGGGGATGAGAGAGTAGATAAATCTATTAATTTTTACAACCTATGCAGTTCCACTTTCATGATTTACAATATTTGTATTTATTTCTGTAGCAATTCTTGCCCAGGTTTGACTTTTACCAATAACTAACAGTGCCTTTTCTGCACAAAAGTTTTCTATAATTTTATTTTTAACTCATGTGCAACTTTTTTATACAGATCTCTCTCTCTCTCTCTCTCTCTCTCTCTCTCTCTCTCTTCCCCTCATATTCCCTCTCACTTTCCCTCTCTTTAAGGGTATTTCCCTAATCCTTGTAAGAATACAATTTTAAGGCTGGAGAGATGGCCTAGTGGTTAAGAGCACCGACGGCTCTTGCAGAGGACCCGGGTTCGATCTCCAGCACCCACATGGCGGCTGAGAACCGTCTGAAACTCCAATTCCAGGAGAACCTCCAGTTCCAGGGGAATCCGAGACCCTCTTCTGACCTCCGCGGCATTGCACGACACGGGTGCACAAACCTGCATGCAGACAGTACATTCATACACATACAGAAATAAATAAAATTTAAAAAAAATTAAAAAAAGAATACAATTTTATTTGCAAACATCCCATATCCAATAATACAAATAATTATTTTCTTAAATTGTTGCACATATATAATATAATCACCATAGCAAAGTAAGCTAGAAAGTAATACTATATTGTAGACTGTATTTCAGTAGCAATATGTGAAAAAGTTGATAGAGAAGACATCTGTGGACTTTTATAACCCCCAAATATATGGAAATATGGACACGATTTCTCTTTGTATTTAAAATAAACAAAGGAAAGTCTGTGATGAATTAAGTTATTTTCAACATCACAAGACATTTATCAATGAGGGGCACTGATTCCTGGAAGCAGTAAACAGAGGAGATGTGCCTTGGATTTTAGCAGCTTACTGCCTGGTGAGGTCAGTAGTCCAGTGTTGTAGACTTTGAGGCCAAGGAAATTAATTGTACTGAGATTCCAGGAAGCCCAAAAGAGACAGAGGAAGGACAGAATATCAGGATACATCTGGGATACATAGGGACAACTCCCCAGAGGCTGCAAGATTTCTAATGGTTCAGTTCCTATATGAAAGCATGCTAATGGACGACTGGCAGTGCTCAGCATTATGACCACATAGGGTTTGGACTATCACTAGCTGTCATCCAGACTAGAACAATGTATGAAATCAAGAACTGTCTGGAAAGAGCAGAAAAAATGATTGAGTGATTAAGAACTCTTGCTGCTCTTGCAAGGGATGTGATTTCATTTCCAATCATCTGCATCTCATGGCTCACAACCATACAAACTCCAGAAGATTGAATAAATTCTTCTAGCTTCCAAGAACATTTCACTCAAACAACATAAATTTTAAAAGACAGACTCTCACATACACATAAATATACTTTAAAAATAGTATTAATCTGGTAGAGTTCTAACAATGTCTGCTGTGTGCAGTGACTATAAAGTAAGTCTTAAGCTAAGTACAGATCTTCTCTGAAATAAATTATAGAAGTTATCAAAGAATGTAAACTAAACATGTCAAAAGGAAAATAGTGAGCAAGAGAGAGAGAAAGAGTATAAAGCTTATGCAAGTGAAAGAGAGGAAGAGACAGGAAGTGAAGGTGAGAAGAGGAAGAGGGAGAGGGAGAGAGAAAAGAGGAAGAGGGAGGGGGGAAGGGGAGAGGGTGCAGATTTGCCTCCCAGTACACACATGTTGGTTAACACTCAAACTTGACTACAATCCCAGCCGCCACCTTTCTTCTGGCCTTTTTCTCAACAGGCACTCACATGAGCCCGTCATAATTATTTTAATGTTTTCTCATGAGTTTATATCTTTATTGTTCAAACTTATTCACCTATAATTAATTCTTCCTTATGCTCTCTCAATTTTTTAAATTAGCATGGCATGTATTCCTGCCTCTTTTATTTGGAATCATTGTAGCCACTCTAGGCCTTTAATTGAATGAAATCCAAATCATGACTATATGGCTATTGCTCTCTGCCTATTTCCATAAACATAATACATTGCAGATTGTGTAGGTATGAGTTGTTCATGATATTATGAGTTGACAATCACACCTAAATTTATGTGTGTTCACTTATATAAAAACAATTTTACCACTTAAATATTTATGACCCTAGAGCTGGCACTGTAAATTATTCAACTGGCAAGTGAAATTTTTGCATCCAGTACAAAGAAGATGACTTTGAGATTTGGCTTACAGTATCAGACACTCAAAAGTACTTAAATTGACATCTTATGAAAAATATTTAAATAAAAATATCTAAATTATCCCACATAACTTTTTCCAAAGCTGCCTCCCAGAGGGTATACAAGAAATTGTGAAGGAATCATCTTCAAAACAGTTGGCACAGAAGGACACAGGGGATTTCAAGAGTTCCAGGAAACCAGAATATGAAGAAGTGCCTCAGGTGCTTTAGAACTGCAAACACTCCACATTTCCTCAGGAGTACTTTAGTCCAACCTTCTCAGAGAATTGCTGATACACTTCAGGATAACCCTTAAATCTATTTTTAGGCCACTGAGTATCTCAACTTCCAGGTGTCTTGATGGTTATTCCAATATTTTGCAGTGTATGTATTTGTATACAGTTAGGTTGCATACATACAACTAAGATGTAAATGTCACACGGTTCTTTTAAAAGCACATTTTTAAAACCTGTACATTGATAAAGATCTTACATAAAGAGTCCTCTGTAACTCACCTTTCCACCCTGCAATCTACTCACTACACATAGTGAATTTTCACTGCTTCATCTTTGCCCTTATATTTCAGAATTATGTTTCTGTTATGGGAAAATCATGAGACCAAATCATGAGAAGAGAGAGTTTAATTTTATGCTAGCATGACTGACCCATGGATCCTTCCATAAAGGGTTTAGCCATTTGACTGAGTCTTTGGGGGCTTTTATAACCTTATGACAAATGCAAGCAAAGATCAAATCATACATGGTAATTAAATAAGAGGTTTACAGGTAACAACACATGGGCACAAAAGTTACAGGAATGTGGTTGATTTGGAAAACAAAGACTTCCATCTTGGGTAAATGAAGTGAACAGAGGAGAAAACTATTGTCTGCCTTCTTCATTTTTACCTCCTGTTTCAAAGCTCTTCCTGCTCCAAATTTGGCAATTACCATAACATTTCAAGGTCTTTTAGCAATCGGTGGTTGTATTTTCTTAATTACATTATACTTGCATTTGAATTTAGTGAAGGGACTATATACAGTTATTATCATATAGTCTCTTGTCTAGAATACACTTGTTGATTTTACTGCCTGTTCTTGTTTCTACTTTCTTCATCCACTTAAAACCCAGAACTATCCCAATACTTAGTCTTATATCTTTATTTTTGTATTAATAATTTTTTAAAATTTTCTTTTATTTTAATTATTGGTACATGTGTTTGGGATTTGGGTTATGTAAGAGACATTTTATCCCCTGGAATTGAAGGTAGCTGTGATCAGCCAGAAATGGATCTTAAGAAATGAATATGCAAGAGCAGTGTGTCCTCTGAACTAGTGAGCTATCTCTCAAATCCTTGCATCAGTAATCTTAATGCCATGCTCTGAGTTGGTTCAAGTGGTCTCTTGTGATTATTTCCATTACTAATCACGTTTTATATTTTCCTTAACCACATGGTTAGAAACAGAAATAGAGATTTTGTCAAGGAAAACACCCTTGAACATGGGAGAGGGGTAGGGAAAGGGAAAAAAAACAACAATAAAATTTCTGGAACATAAACACGGGGAGTCATACTGTTCATTTACACAGTTACCATCCTTCTCTTGTGTCTGTATCCCTGGCTCTGTGGGTCATGCTCGGTTTGCTGTTGGTTGCCTAGAGACTTTCTGGTCTTTCTGTGGTGACAGGTTTCATTCACTTGCTAAACTTGTAGTTTTCTCTGGTACCTATTCTACCACAGTCTGTTTCATGGGACTTATAACTTCCTTGCTTCTTGTTTTTCTACTCATTTCACTGGGATCCTGTGCTGATTTGAATGAGAAATACCCCCAGTAGATCATGTATTTGAATACCTGATCCCCAGCTAGAAGTGAATTTTGAGAGGGTGATGGAAGGATCTTCAGGACTCAGAGGCTTGGTAGGAAGCACATTAATGACTGAAGTAAATCCATTTTACTTCAGGCAGTCCTTTAAGAGGGCTGCTCTGTTGGCAGTTTGAGTCTGGTAAAGAAAAAAAAAAAAAACCCAGGAAGTTATGACCACAAAAACTTCTTCTGCCACTTCCCAGAAACATGTGACTGTTGTAAAATGATTCAATAACTGCTTTCTCTGTCTTCTGTGAACTTGCTAAATCATGGCTGGTTTACACAAGAAACCCATGTTATTATCTCACATAGCAGTAAATTGTGTAGGATTGAAGTGACTGTGATTTTTGCCTTAACCCGCTTTCTGCATCAGGCATGGCTGCAGCTCTATTACTGACCTGGCAGCTGCAGCTAACTGCAGTTTAAATAAATTTGGCTGATTAAAATTTGATAGAGTCTGGTTAGTCTTTCCCAGTGGTCCTGAACTCTGTAAGAGTACATTATTCGAGGTGGTCTTTGGGACTTTATAGACCTCCTTCACTCTCTGTTCTTTCTGTTTCTTGTGTAGTGATGAAACATGGTTAGCTATGTTCTCTCTCTTGTCTCCATCATTTCTTTTCATTGCTCAAAGGTTATTGGTCAGCCACACCTGTGTCTTGAGATAGACTCTTGAGACAAACAGCTTCTCATTATAGTCTGTTTCACTGGTGGTTGGGGGGAGCAGATCCAATAAAAGATCATAAGTGCTCAAGAATGTTTAAACCAGCATTACTCTCCACAGCTGTTTTAACTTCCTCATACACAAGCCCTTCACCCCCTTCTATAAAATCCTCAATCGGTCCCCTCCCCATGTGCACAACCTAATTTCCTGAATGGTTGCTGCCCCTTGCTGTGCTAAATAAACAAAGTCTCCTATGTTGAGGTCAGACATTTTTCTCTTTCCTGCTTTTAGTTCCCTTAATCTGCATTCTGAAATCTAACAAATTAAGACTCCAGATACCTTTTATGGCATGCCAAATTTCCAACTGAATGCAGGGTCTGTTTTGATCCTGCATAGTCAAGGATCCAAACTGCAGGTGAGTTCCTTTCTGTATGCTCCAACTTATCACTAGACGGAATCAAAGCAAAAGATCAAACTTACCTTGACTTTGAAGTCTATGAGCAAAAATTAGCATAGTTTGTTTTCACTCACATTTCCCTGGTCAAAGTAGTTCATGTGCCCATGATAAATATGGAGGAGAGGAAGAAAATCCTGTGTATGTGAAATGAAACAATAGCAATATTGGGGAAAAACAATGATGACATTAAAAAAAAAGTGAAACTGAAGTTTATTTAGAAACAAATTCATGGATGTTTGATACTTTTGATCAAATTTATTGCTGTTACAAAAAAGAAAAGAAAGAAAAATAGTATCTTAACACCGAGCATGGTGATGGCGCATGCCTTTAATCCCAGCACTAGGGAGGTAGAGGCAGGCTGATCTTTGTGAGTTCAAGGCCAGCCTGGTCTACAGAGTGAGTTCCAGGACAGCTGGGGTTATAGGGAGACCCTGTCTCGAGAAGAAAAATAGTATATTGGCACATCCAGATTGAGTGGCTTGTTTTCTGTAAGCCAGGCAATCATCTTGCATTTGATGTCTTCATTTCCCAAATCCCCTCACATATGGCTTCTTCTCTTATTCACAAATCATAGCATTAGTCTTCTTCTGAATGCTATGCTCATGAAACTGAAGAACACACATTTAGTAGTGCACACTCATTTCCATATCATTTGTTTATTTATCATGATGGATAACTTTAGTAGTATAGAACCTTTTTCCTATAAGATAGCATTAATACTCATGACATATGCAATGACTCTATACTGATATACTTTTTTGCTGTTCTTAGCCTCAGCCTTTAATGGCTGTGCTATCCCCCCCCCAGCCCTGATATAATTTTCTTATTATCTTTAATAACCAGTATAGTGATTGTCACATTTAAAGATCATTGTGGAAGAATTTCAGTGATAGTGCATGTCTATAGAATTACAGCTACTGTTCAATGCAAGCTGTTTTTCCAAGTTTCAAGAATTGTTAATGAAATCATTCTGCCCCCTATACTTTCTTTTCTGGTACCTGAATGAAACATGTTAGACAACAGTTATTAATTTTCACAGCTCTAACTCCTTTAAGAGACACACATTTATCTTTGGTTATTATTATTAAGAGTAAGAATTTGTCATCAGAAATTTCTCCCGAAACCTGGAATATCACATGACTCTTCTAGAATAGTGGTAGCTATGCCATTATTGGCCCCAAATTTCATTATCAACCATTGATAAAATGTCAAAAGACTTGTATAAATCTATTTCATATTGACACTGTTCCACCTGTAAGTCCTCTTTAGTATACCATCCTGTAATCATTTACAAAAGCAGAAATTGACATCAGAGCTTAAATGATTTTTAACATGATTGATGAGTAGACTGTTTTAGACAGACTCAAAAGCTTTTTTTAACAGTCAATTTCACTCCCTTTTATTGATTGTTCTCAAGAATATGGAGCTAGCTGAAATATATTCACAACCTAATGAATGCAGCTTGCAATGAATAATGGAAATCTGCCTTATGATTAATGACATATTTGTCCAAAGTTGACATTGTAGCATGTCTCTATGATACAGAGTGGAAAAATCTAGGATGTATAATAAAATCAGAATATTACTCACTTTGTTATTCATAAGGTTGAAGTATGTTTGAAATTTAAAGAGAATAAAATCCCAATGATCAAATGGCCAATATGTTATCTCAGTAGTTATCCATATTTTAAATAAAACCTGTATATTATTAATAGGGAAGGTGGGCATGTGGGATATATTCCTAAAATGTCAACTACATGAAGGCTTATCAAACTTTATATACTTCAAAGAAGTTAGTCAAGTTTTTTTTTTATCTTTTTAATTTTTATTGAGCACATTTCATACAACATTTCTTAATCACATTGAGACTCATTCTTCCATCCATCCCCTCCTTTCATGTCCCCCTGCCCCTGCCAGAGCTCATGGATTCTGTCATACATGTTAAGTCCTATCTTGCATCTTTTTGTCAGTCTTTTATAACTTTTGATGCACAAGTTTACTGTTTTGGTCAGTCCTTTGAATAGGTGTTTCTCTCTTTTTTGTCCCCTTTGATTTTATATTATTCCAAAATATGCATATATACACTCCACACATAAATCAAAATTACAAAATCCGAAAATAAGATATAGGTTAATTCCAAAACACATTTAGAGATTCATATTTTAACACTAAAGTTTCATGCAGGTAAAAAGAAGTATAACTTTACATTTTCTTTTTTTTAGACTATGAATATTAATATTCCTATATGATAGAACACACCATAGGATTACATAAGTATAAAATATAAATGGTTGTAGCATGTATGTATAAAGAGAGAAAATATTATTTTACAAAATATTTTTAAGTGATGAATATAATATTTTTTAACAAAGATGTCATGTTTTCCCCAAGGAAGTGCTTGAAGTTTCCTCCTAGGCAAATCCAAACAACAATCAATCCTGCCCCTGTGCTCCACACTGAGGTACCCCCCCCCATGGTCACCCAAATGAGGTCCAACAAGCATGTGTCCTATTTTGGTCTTCTTGCACTGACCTCCATGACATAGCCTGGGTAGTCCAACAATGGCAGTCTACACTCTGAAGAGGCTGAAATCCCAGTAGCCACTCAGTCCACAAGCTGGACAACACAGTAGTCCCCTTATGGCACTGAAGATTTGGAGGATTCTCAAGTTTTATATCTGAAGTACAATTTCTCAGACCTTACTGATTATTTATTTCTGGTTATACTTTCCTTTTGGATGCTTAAGGCCAGGCAGTTAGCCAGATTAACCAAGGCTGTTTTTTTTTTTTTAAATTTTGAAAAGAACAAATTATACTATTTGTGTGTGTCGTGAGCAACAGGTGTGATAAGATCGATAAACTGTGTTAGTAGCTTGCAGGCCATTCTGTATCTGTAGGGGTGAGAAAGAAAATTTTCTGATCACATTGTTTTCTAACTTCTTTCCAGTGTCTCCTATTTTGCCCTGACTTCTTACTCAGCCAGGATAATCTATTTAGTGAACTTACTCTTCCATTATTACAATTTATGGAATTTTTAAAAGGAAATATTAATTTATAAATTGTGTATTTTCTTTTAAAAATATATATTATCTGAATATGTGAAAACATAAAGAAGTCATAATATCACTGATGAATTTAACTAATACCTTCTTTTTGAAATATTTGAGAGGTGACTAACCAGGAATGGTGTCTTAATATAAATGTAAAAAGCAAAAAAAACCTATTTATTTTTATGTAAGTAGCAATATGATAATTTCAGTGACTACTGCACATAAATATTGCTCAATAAAATTATACTTGAAAGATTTATTCTTAGAATTTGAAAACAAAAAATTTCCTAAAAAAGAATATTTCAATTAAAAACAACTTGGATTCAAATAAAATTAATTGTTGGGGTGGAGAGATAGCTTTAGGGTTAAGAGCACATGACTTCTCTTGCAGAGGACCCGGTTTCAATCCCCAGCACCCACATGGCAGCTGAGAACCTTCTGTAACTCCCAATTCAGCGGAGCTCCAGTTCCAGAGGGAATCTGAGGACCCTCTTCTGACCTCCGCCGTTGCACAAAGGGCACACAACCTCATGCAGGACATACATTCATACACACACAAAATTTAAAAAAAATTAAAAAAGAAAGTAAAATAAAATTAATGAGAAAATACAGTGAATCAACTCATAAATGTTTATAATTAAATAGTTCAACCATGTTTATTCAATAAATAGCAATATTAATAAAAATTAATCATAAAACAAATAATGATTAGCAAAGTAATCAGGACCTCAATGGTTTTGTTCTGCTTTTTATATTAAGTTACTTTTAAAACAAGTAAAACATTTTTAAATAGTAACTATTCAATTAAACTTCTATAAGAGACTGTTAGTCAAGTTGTGACAAAATATTTACACCTTAAATTAAAACACAACTTCAAAGAAGTAATTTAAAGAAAAGGGATAAAACTTCATCTATTTAAATGAAAAATAAGTTTTTGTTTATTTAAATATAAATTTAGGTTTTTGTGAGACAGGTTCTCTCTGTAGCTCCAGCTAGCTTGAACTCATTACGTGGACAAGGCTATCTTCAGTATTAAATAGATCCATCTCCATTTACCTCTGCCTCCTGAGGACTGAGATTAAAGGTATTTGCTATCACATCTGGCAAAATTCAAATATTAAGAGATGGTTTGGGAGATTGTATTTACCTTGGTGTTCAGAGAGGGATGACAGGTGATGTATTATATAAAATTTTATTGTTGGTGATAAAAGAGAAATGTTTTCTGAATATTCTGCTGGATTCATATATAGAAAGTGGCAGTATAAGGTCACATAGAAAGCCTGGCATGTTGATTTTGAAAGTTTTGAAATAAAATAGTAATAAGTTAAATCACTTTAAATAATTTTTATTTATTTGTTTAATTTTATTTATTTATTTATTTATTTATTTATTTATTTATTTATTTTCCAGACAGGGTCTCCTTATAGCCCCGGCTGTCCTGGAACTCACTCTGTAGACCAGGCTAGACTTGAACTCAAAAACATCCGCCTGCCTCTGTCTCCCAAGTGCTAGGATGAAAGGCGTGTGCCTTATTCATGTATTTTTCTGTGTGTGTGTGGTGTGTGTGTGTGTGTGTGTGTGTGTGTGTGTGTGTGTGCTTTTATGGATGGGTAGACCAATGTGTCCCACAACATGTATGTGGAGATCAGAACACAATACTCCAGAGTTCTCCCTTCTACTCTGTAAGTCTGGGAATCAAACTCAACCTCTCAGGCTTGACTTCAAGCACATTTACCTGCTGAGCCATCTTGCCAACTGCATTTAATTTACTAAGAAATTAATCGTATTTTCTTCATAAGAAATCAGAGATTTTGCCTGACTTTGTGGCACACGCCTTTAACTCCAGCACTCAAGAGGCAGAGTGGCATCTCTGTGATTCACTGGTCAGCCTGGTCTACATAGTGGAATTCCAGGCCAGGCTGGGGCCTGGACACATAATTAATGTCAGAATGCGATCATAAGACACACAGAACATAAAAAATGTACTTGAAATTGATAAGCACATTCAACAAGAATGGGTACAATGTGGATTTTTTTCTTTGGGGTGTTTACTCACCATGTTTATCATTTTTAGAGCAGATCTAAGGCATTCTAGCTTCACAGAAATTGCTTTGGAATTCACAAGTGCGCAATGATGTGAATTAGCCTCAACAAGAAGCCTAGTTATTTCTCTAATCTCATGTTTTAGGTAAGGGTTGTTCTTATTTTGAATAAATATGAAATTTTTTTAAAAAATTTTAACCTTTGATCTTGTGAATGCATTATTCTTTTACAGAAAAACATGACTTTCTGGTCCAAAATTATTTCTCAGTGTGAGGTGATGAGCATGAAAATTAAATTCCAATAGGAGTGATTGATACTCAAAGGGCCTCTGTATGAACAATTTCATCTGTAGGTCATATTATCTGTTATAAATGCATATATAGCCTAGGTTATTAATATTTTACAACACTTACATATATAATATGCTTTGTTTTCAAGCTTTTTTTTACTATTCTCATTAAATTTATCATCACAAACAACATTTTAGCATACAAGTTCATTCACAAACAAGATGTGTAATGTAGTGAGAAATGGTGGAATTTATACATGAAACTGGAAAAAGGATAGCACATGGATGCCAGGCAAGATGGTACACACCAACATTCCCTGGACCTACCAGGAAGAGGCAGGCGGAATCCTTGCCTCTGTAGGAGGAAAATACTTCAAGATACTTCACCTAAATAGTTATCTCAACTGGATTTTTGCCCAAAATAATCTGGCATAAGTATCCTTATAATTATGGGAACAATATGTTATATTATTTTAGAAAAAAAATCAACTTTCTCTCTAGGCCTTGAAGAATTATCCAAAAACTCTTCTCTATTGTCTACCCTAGGATTTATCAGACAATGAGGTTATTTCCTGTGTTTTAAAAGTTAGTGTGAAGGACATCCTCTAGGTTAGTTCCTAACCCAGTGGCTCCAACTTAAGGGCCTTGCCTTAACTTGAGATTGCCCTTGGTGCTAAATTTTGCTACCTCTTCAAATATTTGCATTTCTTCAGGTCTACATTTTTTCTTTTCTTTTTTTAATTTTATTTTTTATTGAAGTTTTGTGCATTTCGTAGATAATTTCTCAATCCAGTTTAGACTCATTTCCCTTTCTATTCTCCCTACTCTCCCTGAGTTCATGCATTCTGCCCACAGCCCACATCTTTCTCTGAGACTTTTTGTGTTTGTTTGTTTTTTCGAGAACCCCTGGCATTTGTGTCACTAGTATACCTGTGGGAATGCATTGCCAGCATGTAGTTATTGCAGTTCACAGGTGATGATTTGCTGGGGAAAGGCTTGATGATTATTTTCTCTTCTAGTAGCATAATTCATAAGATTATGAAAGGCAACTGGTAGAAAAGAAACTTCTGAGATGAGTAACAGCCTCAATTTCTGGTTCTTGAGTATAAATGTGTGTTATCTTCAGCATTATAGTCTTTGTAAAGTTCTGAAACATAGCCAAGAACCTCATTAATAGCCTTGAACATTTGGGGCCTATGGAACCCCTCTGACCTGAAGTCCAAAAGAGGTAATCCATTCCTAGCATTGGGGTTTTCATTTATTAGCTGGCAATGACTAGTAGTGGCACTGTCAGGATATTAGCCAATAATTTCTTTTATATTTCTTTTATAATATTGTGTGTGCATACTATTTTAGGCAATTTCTGCAAAAACTGGGTTCAATATGATGGTTTCAAAAGATGTTTGGTGTCAGTTTTCTTTATCTAATTACCTCCTCATTTACATAACAAATAAGAGGTTAACATGGCCTACATGAGCTTCCATGTCAAAAATAAAAGTCAGGAATATAGAGGAGATGAGAAGAGAGATAAAACATAAATTATTTTTACACCTAAGCAGTTCATTCAAGAATTACATCATATTTACAATCTGTATTTAATTTCTGTAGCACTTCTTCCCAGGTTTGACTCTTTCCAAATAACTAACAGTGCCTATTCTGCCACAAAAAGTTGTACATATTACTGGAGTTTAACCTCATGTGCGCAACTTTTTAACAGATCCTCTAGCTCTCCTACTCTCATCTCTCTCGTCTCATGTTACCTCCAAACATCATCATATCCCTTACACTTCCCTCTCTTTAAGGGTAATTATCCCTAACCTAGTGTAGCAATACAATCTTTTAAGGCGTGGTATGCAGCTCATGTGGTTAAGAGCACCGACCGCTCTTGCAGGGACCCGGGTTCGATCCCAGCACCCACATGGCGGCGATGAGAACCGTCTGAAACTCCAATTCACGGAGAACTCCAGTTCCCGGGGAATCCGAGACCCTCTTCTGACCTCCGCGGCATTGCACGACACGGGTGCACAACACCTGCATGCAGGACAGTACATTCATACACATACAGAGAAATAATAAAAATTAAAAAACATTTACAAAAAGTAATACAATATTTATTTGCAAACATCCCATATCCAATAATACAAATAATTATTTTCTTAAATTGTTGCACATATATAATATAATCACCATAGCAAAGTAAGCTAGAAAGTAATACTATATTGTAGACTGTATTTCAGTAGCAATATGTGAAAAAGTTGATAGAGAAGACATCTGTGGACTTTTATAACCCCCAAATATATGGAAATATGGACACCGATTCTCTTTGTATTTGTAAAATAAACAAAGGAAAGTCTGTGATGAATTAAGTATGTTTCCAACATCACAAGACATTTAACAATGAGGGGCACGATTCCTGGAGCAGTAAACAGAGGAGATGTGCCTTGGATTTTAGCAGCTTACTGCCTGGTGAGGTCAGTAGTCCAGTGTTGTAGACTTTGAGGCCAAGGAAATTAATTGTACTGAGATTCCAGGAAGCCCAAAAGAGACAGAGGAAGGACAGAATATCAGGATACATCTGGGATACATAGGGACAACTCCCCAGAGGCTGCAAGATTTCTAATGGTTCAGTTCCTATATGAAAGCATGCTAATGGACGACTGGCAGTGCTCAGCATTATGACCACATAGGGTTTGGACTATCACTAGCTGTCATCCAGACTAGAACAATGTATGAAATCAAGAACTGTCTGGAAAAGACGCACACGCAACCCAAAAAATGCACCCCCCTGAACTGATAACAGAAACTCTTGCTGCTCTTAGCAAGGGATGTGATTTCATTTCCAATCATCTGCATCTCATTGGCTCACACAACCATTACAAACTCCCAGAATATTCGTGGAATCAAATTCTTCTAGCTTCCAAGAACATTTCACTCAAACAACATAAATTTTAAAAGACAGGCTCTCACATACATCATAAATATTAACTTTAAAAATATCGTTATTAATCTGTAGCGTTCTAACAATGTCTGCTGTGTGCAGTGACTATAAAGTAAGTCTTAAGCTAAGTACAGATCTTCTCTGAAATAAATTATAGAAGTTATCAAAGAATGTAAACTAAACATGTCAAAAGGAAAAATGTGAGAGAGCAGAGCAGAAAGCGAGCGTATAAAAGCTCTATGCAAGTGTGAACAGAGAGGACAGAGGACAGGAAGTGAAGGTGAGAAGAGGAGAGGGACGATGGAGAAGGAAAAAGCGGACAGAGGAGGGCGGGCAAGGGGAGAAGGGTGCAGATTTGCCTCCCAGTACACACATGTTGGTTAACACTCAAACTTGACTACAATCCCAGCCGCCACCTTTCTTCTGGCCTTTTTCTCAACAGGCACTCACATGAGCCCGTCATAATTATTTTAATGTTTTCTCATGAGTTTATATCTTTATTGTTCAAACTTATTCACCTATAATTAATTCTTCCTTATGCTCTCTCAATTTTTTAAATTAGCATGGCATGTGTTCCTGCCTCTTTTATTTGGAATCATTGTAGCCACTCTAGGCCTTTAATTGAATGAAATCCAAATCATGACTATATGGCTATTGCTCTCTGCCTACTTTTTTTTCCATAACACATAATACATTGCAGATTGTGTAGGTATGAGTTGTTCATGATATTATGAGTTGACAATCACACCTAAATTTATGTGTGTTCACTTTATATTAAAAACATTTTTACCACTTAAATGATTTATGGACCCTAGATGCTGGCCTGTCAATTATTCACTGGCAAGTGAAAATTTTGCATCACAGTACAAAGCAATGAACTTTGAGCGATTTGGGCTTACAGTACAGGACACTCAAAACGTACTTCTTACATTGACCATCTTATAGGAAAATATTTAAATAAAATATCTGTAAATTACCCCACATAACTTTTTCGCAAAGCTGCCTCCCAGAGGGTATACAAGAAATTGTGAAGGAATCATCTTCAAAACAGTTGGCACAGAAGGACACAGGGGATTTCAAGAGTTCCAGGAAACCAGAATATGAAGAAGTGCCTCAGGTGCTTTAGAACTGCAAACACTCCACATTTCCTCAGGAGTACTTTAGTCCAACCTTCTCAGAGAATTGCTGATACACTTCAGGATAACCCTTAAATCTATTTTTAGGCCACTGAGTATCTCAACTTCCAGGTGTCTTGATGGTTATTCCAATATTTTGCAGTGTATGTATTTGTATACAGTTAGGTTGCATACATACAACTAAGATGTAAATGTCACACGGTTCTTTTAAAAGCACATTTTTAAAACCTGTACATTGATAAAGATCTTACATAAAGAGTCCTCTGTAACTCACCTTTCCACCCTGCAATCTACTCACTACACATAGTGAATTTTCACTGCTTCATCTTTGCCCTTATATTTCAGAATTATGTTCTGTTATGGGAAAATCATGAGACCACAATCATGAGAAGGAGAGTTTAATTTTGACTGCTAGCTATGAACTGACCTCATGGATCCTTCCATAAAGGAGTTAGCACTTGACTTGAGCTCTTTGGGGGCTTAAAACCTTGTGACAAATGCAACGCAAAGATCAAATCATACATGGTAATTAAATAAGAGGTTTACAGGTAACAACACATGGGCACAAAAGTTACAGGAATGTGGGTTGATTTGGAACAACAAAGACTCGCATCTTGGGTAAATTGAAGTGAAACCAGAGGAGAAAACATGTCTGCCTTCTTCATTTTTTACCTCCGTTTCAAAGCTCATTCCTGCTCCAAATTTGCAATTACCATAACATTTCAAGGTCTTTTAGCAATCGGTGGTTGTGTTTTCTTAATTACATTATACTTGCATTTGAATTTAGTGAAGGGACTATATACAGTTATTATCATATAGTCTCTTGTCTAGAATACACTTGTTGATTTTACTGCCTGTTCTTGTTTCTACTTTCTTCATCCACTTAAAACCCAGAACTATCCCAATACTTAGTCTTATATCTTTATTTTTCGTATTAATAATGTTTTTAAAATTTTCTTTTATTTTAATTATTGTGTACATGTCGTTGGGATTTGGGTTATGTTAAGAGACATTTTATCCCCTGGAATTGAAGGTAGCTGTGATCAGCCAGAAATGGATCTTAAGAAATGAATATGCAAAGAGGCATGTGTCCTCTGAACTAGAGAGCTACTCTTCAAATCCTTGCATCAGTAATCTTAATGCCATGCTCTGAGTTGGTTCAAGTGGTCTCTTGTGATTATTTCCATTACTAATCACGTTTTATATTTTCCTTAACCACATGGTTAGAAACAGAAAAAGATATTTGTTCAAGACGGAAAACACCTTAGAAACATGGGGAGTGGTGGTAGGGAAAGCGGAAATAAAAACAACAATAAAATTTCTGGAACATAAAACGGGGAGCATATGTTCATTTACACAGTTACCATCCTTCTCTTGTGTCTGTATCTGGCTCTGTGGGTCTGTTCGGTTTGCTGTTGGTTTGGCCTAGAGACTTTTCTGGTCTTTCTGTGGTGACAGGTTTCATTCACTTGCTAAACTTGTAGTTTTCTCTGCGTACCTATTCTACCACCGTCTGTTTCATGGGATTATAACTTCCTTGCTTCTTGTTTTTCTACTCATTTCACGTGGGAATCCTGTGCGCTGATTTGAATGAGAAATGACCCCCAGTAGATCATGTAGGTGAATACCTTGATCCCCCTAGCTAGAAGTGAAATCTTTGAGAGGTGAATGGAAGGATCTTTCAGACTCAGAGGCTTGGTAGGAAGCACATTAATGACTGAAGTAAATCCATTTTACTTCAGGCAGTCCTTTAAGAGGGCTGCTCTGTTGGCATTTTGATCTGGAATAAAGGAAAAAAAAAAAAAAAACCCAGGAAGTTATGACCACAAAAACTTCTTCTGCCACTTCCCAGAAACATGTGACTGTCATTAAATGATTCAATAACTGCTTTCTCTGTCTTTGTGACACTTGCTAAATCATGGCTGGTTTACACAAGAAACCCATGTTATTATCTCACATAGCAGTAAATTGTGTAGGATTGAAGTGACTGTGATTTTTGCCTTAACCCGCTTTCTGCATCAGGCATGGCTGCAGCTCTATTACTGGACCTGCAGCTGCCTCAAGCGTAACTGCAGTTTAATAAATTTGGCCTTGATTTTAAAAATTTCGATAGAGTCTGGTTAGTCTTTCCCAGTGTCCTGAACTCTGTAAGAGTACATTATTCGAGGTGGTCTTTGGGACTTTATAGACCTCCTTCACTCTCTGTTCTTTTTCTTTCGTGTATGAGTGATGAAACTGGTTAGTCTATGGTTCTCTCTCTGTCTCTCCATCATTTCTTTTCATTGCTCAAAGGTTATTGGTCAGCCACACCTGTGTCTTGAGATAGACTCTTGAGACAAACAGCTTCTCATTATAGTCTGTTTCACTGGTGGTTGGGGGGAGCGAGATCCAATAAAAGATCATAAGTGCTCAAGAATGTTTAAACCAGCATTACTCTCCACAGCTGTTTTAACTTCCTCATACACAAGCCCTTCACCCCCTTCTATAAAATCCTCAATCGGTCCCCTCCCCATGTGCACAACCTAATTTCCTGAATGGTTGCTTCCCCTTGCTGTGCTAAATAAACAAAGTCTCCTATGTTGAGGTCAGACATTTTTCTCTTTCCTGCTTTTAGTTCCCTTAATCTGCATTCTGAAATCTAACAAATTAAGACTCCAGATACCTTTTATGGCATGCCAAATTTCCAACTGAATGCAGGGTCTGTTTTGATCCTGCATAGTCAAGGATCCAAACTGCAGGTGAGTTCCTTTCTGTATGCTCCAACTTATCACTAGACGGAATCAAAGCAAAAGATCAAACTTACCTTGACTTTGAAGTCTATGAGCAAAAATTAGCATAGTTTGTTTTCACTCACATTTCCCTGGTCAAAGTAGTTCATGTGCCCATGATAAATATGGAGGAGAGGAAGAAAATCCTGTGTATGTGAAATGAAACAATAGCAATATTGGGGAAAAACAATATGACATTTTAAAAAAAAAAGTGAAACTGAAGGTTCTATTAGAAACAAATGTCATGGATGTTTGATACTTTTGATCTATAATTTATTCGCTGTTACAAAAAATAGAAAAGAAAGGAAAAATAGTAATTGCTTAACCCCGAGCGTGGTTGGTGGCGGCAATTGCCTTAATCCAGCACTAGGGATGGTAGAGGCAGGCGGATCTTTGTGAGTTCAAGGCCAGGCCTGTCATACAGAGTGGTTCCAGGACAGCTGGGTATAGGAGACCCTGTCTCGAGAAGAAGATAATAGTATTTGGCACATCCAAGATTAGTGGCTTGTTTCTGTAAAGCCAGGGCAATCATCTTTGCATTTGATGTCTTCATTTCCCAAATCCCCTCACATGTGGCTTCTTCTCTTATTCACAAATCATAGCATTAGTCTTCTTCTGAATGCTATGCTCATGAAACTGAAGAACACACATTTAGTAGTGCACACTCATTTCCATATCATTTGTTTATTTATCATGATGGATAACTTTAGTAGTATAGAACCTTTTTCCTATAAGATAGCATTAATACTCATGACATATGCAATGACTCTATACTGATATACCATTTTTGCTCTTCTTGTAGCCTCAGCCTTAAATGCTTCTGTGCTATTCCCCCCCCCAGACCTGATAGAATTTCTTATTATCTTTAATAACCAGTATAGTGATTGTCACATTTAAAGATCATTGTGGAAGAATTTCAGTGATAGTGCATGTCTATAGAATTACAGCTACTGTTCAATGCAAGCTGTTTTTCCAAGTTTCAAGAATTGTTAATGAAATCATTCTGCCCCCTATACTTTCTTTTCTGGTACCTGAATGAAACATGTTAGACAACAGTTATTAATTTTCACAGCTCTAACTCCTTTAAGAGACACACATTTATCTTTGGTTATTATTATTAAGAGTAAGAATTTGTCATCAGAAATTTCTCCCGAAACCTGGAATATCACATGACTCTTCTAGAATAGTGGTAGCTATGTCATTATTGGCCCCAAATTTCATTATCAACCATTGATAAAATGTCAAAAGACTTGTATAAATCTATTTCATATTGACACTGTTCCACCTGTAAGTCCTCTTTAGTATACCATCCTGTAATCATTTACAAAAGCAGAAATTGACATCAGAGCTTAAATGATTTTTAACATGATTGATGAGTAGACTGTTTTAGACAGACTCAAAAGCTTTTTTTAACAGTCAATTTCACTCCCTTTTATTGATTGTTCTCAAGAATATGGAGCTAGCTGAAATATATTCACAACCTAATGAATGCAGCTTGCAATGAATAATGGAAATCTGCCTTATGATTAATGACATATTTGTCCAAAGTTGACATTGTAGCATGTCTCTATGATACAGAGTGGAAAAATCTAGGATGTATAATAAAATCAGAATATTACTCACTTTGTTATTCATAAGGTTGAAGTATGTTTGAAACTTTAAAGAGAATAAATCCCAATGATCAAATGGGCCAATCTGTTATCTCAGTATTATCCATATTTTAAATAAACTGTCATAATTATTAATAGGGAAGGTGGGCATGTGGGATATATTCCTAAAATGTCAACTACATGAAGGCTTATCAAACTTTATATACTTCAAAGAAGTTAGTCAAGTTTTTTTTTAATCTTTTTAATTTATTATTGAGCACTTTTCATACAACATTTCTTAATCACATTGAGACTCATTCTTCATCCCCTCCCCTACTTCATGTTCTCCTCGCCCCTGTGCCAGAGCTCATGGATTCTGTCATACATGTTAATCCTATCTTGCATCTTTTGTCAGTCTTTTTATAACTTTTTGATGCACAAGTTTACCATTGCGAAGTATATTGTTTCGGTCAGTCTTTGAATAGGTGTTTCTCTCTTTTTGTCCCCTTTGATTTTTATATTATCCAAAATCTGCATATATACACTGCCACACCATAAATCAAAATTACAAAATCAGACATAAGCTATAGTTAATTCCAAAACACCCATTTAGAGATTCACATTTAACATCAAAGTTTCATGCAGGTAAAAATGAAGATAATTTACATTTTCTTTTTTTAGACTATGAATATTAATATTCCTTTATGATAGAAACACCATAGTATTACATAAGGATAAATTATTAAATGGTTGTAGGCATGTATGTATAAGAGAGAAAGAAAATATTATTTTACAAAATATTTTAAGTGATGAATTCTAATATTTTTATACCAAAGATGTCCTGTTTTCCTCAGGAGTGCTTGAAGTTTCCTCCTAGGCAAATCAAACAACAATCAATCCTTGCCCCTTGCTCCACACTGAGGTTACCCCCCCCATGGTTCACCCAAATGAGTTCCAACCACGCATGTGTCCTATTTTGGTCTTCTTGCAGTGCAACCTCCATGCATAAGCCTGGGTAGTCCAAACAATGGCAGTTAACACTCTGAAGAGTGCGTGAACAAATCCCAGCGTAGCCACTCAGTCCACAAAGCTGGATAACACAGTAGTCCCTTATGGCACTGAAAGATTGGAGGATTCTCAAGTTTTTATACTCTGAAAGCTAAATTTCTCAGGCTTACTGATTACTTATTTCTGGTTATACCTTTCCTTTTGGTGCTTAAGGCCAGGCAGGTTAGCCAGATTAACTAAGCTTTGTTTTTTTCTTTTNCTCAAGGTCAGTTGAGGATCTGGTCTCAAGGGTCGCTCGTTTCTTTTTGTGTGTGTGTGGGGGGGGAGCCCCTGCCTCCTTTTGGTTTTTCAACCACCACGTTCCATCCACTCAAGAACACAGTTAGGTCTTGATAACCAGGCTTCTCTTTTTGAAGCATGAGCAGACTTTCCTCTTTATAGGGCTGGACACTGGCTGACGTCCCATTCGTGGATCTTCCACGGCCTCCCTGCAGAGGAAGGGACTGGTTGACTCAAATTTGTAGGACATTTCAAGAGATGCCCCATGCTATTACCCTGAGACTTAGCTGACCTCTGAGGGCAAGGAACAAAGTTATCCCTTAGGTCCCTTGGCCAAATTAGTATGGTTATTAAGAATTGTCATTAAGCACCCAGAAAGGCTAAGTTACACCAGCCTGATCCATCACACCTATATTAAAATTGTATCTTCTGAAAACAAACTGTGTTATTTCCATATATTTCTTGATTCAACTTTTCCGTTTTTACTTCATGTTACTTTAAAATATGTATAAAATATGTATAAATATCCACCATCATATACCAAAATTCCATAGTCTGAAAATAAATGGTAGGTTAGTTCTAGGACCTGTCTAAGGATTCATAATATAAGAGTTCAGATTGTGAGGAATAAATTCATAATATAAGTGTTCAGATTGTGAGGAATAAAGCATTAATGTTGCTCAATTTGCCTTACACCTAGGTACTTGGTGCTAGCATCCACACAGATGAGGGATACCATTCGTCATTGTTTTTCTGGGACTGTGTTACTTACCTAACATAATATCTTTTAGTTCCATCATTTACCTGCAAATTTCATGATATTCATCTTCTTTTTTTTTTTTTTTAATTTCTGTATGTGTATGAATGTACTGTCTTGCATGCACGTCTGTGCACCCGTGTCACACAACGCCGTGGAGGTCCGAAGAGGGTGTCGGTTCCCTGGAACTGGAGTTCTCCTGGAATTTGAGTTTCAGACGGTCTCTCCGCCATGTGGGTGCTGGGGATCAACCCCGGGTCCTCTGTAAGGGCGGTCGCGCTCTTAACCGCTAGCCATCATCTCCCGCCCGTATCATCTTTCTTTACCATGATAGAACTCTTTGTGTACATGTACCACATTTTCTCTAGACTCATTGGTTGAGGGGCACTTGGGTTGGTTCCAGCTCTTTGCTGTTGTGAAGAGAGCTGCAATAACATGGCTGTACATGTATCCTTTGTGGTAGTGGTCTTGTGGGTATATACCCAGAGTGGTATGGCTGGATCAGGTGGTAGGCTCATTCCAAGTCTCTTTTTTTTTTTTTTTTATTTTACTTATTCCGTATGTATATGAATGTTATGTCTGCATGCAGTTTTGCCCCCTGTCGTGCAAACGCCGCGGGAGTCAGAAGAGTGTGTCGGACTCCCTGTAACTGGAGTCTCCTGGAATTGGAGTTTCAGACGGCTCTTGGCCACCATGTGGGTGCTGGGGATTGAACCTGGTCCTCTGCAATAGCTGTCGGCGCTCTTAACCGTTAGGCCATCTCTCCAGCCCACATTCCAAGTCTTTTAAGGGTTCTCCACACTGGCTTTCATAATGTTTGTATGAGTTTGCATTCCAACCAGCAGTGGATGAGTGTCGTTCCACTTTCCCCACAACCTCCCCAGCATTTGGTGTCATTTGTTTTCCTGATCCTAGAAAGCCTTATCGGTGTGAGATGGTATCTTAAAGTGGTTTTGATTTGCATTTCCTAATTTTATCAATGTTGACACTTTTAAGATGTTTCTTTGCCATCTCTATTTCCTCACCTGTGAAGTCTCTGTAGCTCTTTCTCCATCTTTCGCGTGAGTCATTTGTTTCTCACTTTTTTTTTTTTTTTTTTTTTTTTTGAGTAGTTTATATTCTGGAAGTTAGTGCTCTCTCAGATGTATCAGCAGTGAAGGTTTCTCCCCCTCTGTGGGATTTCTCTTCACTTCCTTGTTGTTTCTTTTGCTGTACAGAAGCTTTGAGTTAAATAAAGGGTCCATTTGTCAATTGTTGATCTTGTTTCCTATGCAGCTGCTGTCTGATTTAGAAAGTTGTTTATATGTCCTTGTCTTGTATGTTGCTGCCAACTTTTTTTTTTTTTTCTTCATTTTCAGAGTTTTGGTTTCACGTTGAGGTCTTTGATCCATTTGAGTTTGATTTTTGTACAGGGTGAGAGGTAGGGGTTTAATTTTATCTTCTCCACGTGGTGATCCAGTTTGCCAAAACCATTTGCTGCGATGCTGTCTTCCTCCATTGTGTCTTCTTGGCCCCTTTGTCAAAAGTCATGAGATGATGAAATTGTATGTGCTCAAGTTTGGATGTTCCATTTTGTTTCCTTGGTTAGGTTTTTTGTGCCAGTACCAGCTGTTTTTATGACTATAGCCCTGTTTAGTAGTAGTTAAAGTCTGGTATGAGATCTCCCCCCTGTATGTTCTTTTCACTCAGGGTTGCTTTTCTCTTCAGGTCTTTTGTTTGTCCATATGATTTAGGATTTTTTTCCAAGCATGTGAAAAGTTCTTGGGATTTAATTGGATGCATTAATCTATATTATTTGGTTAGAATGACATTTTTACTATATTATTTTTCAATCCATGAGCATTTTTCAATCTCCTTCTTCAGGGGATTATAATTTTGTTGGTAGGATCTTTGCTGTCTTTGGCTTAGGTCTTGTTCTAGGTGTTTTACTGTTTTGAAGCTATCGTGATTGGAAGGTTATCTTGTATTCTCCTTTCTGCTTGTTGTTGATGTAAAAAGGCTACGATTTTTCTAGGTTTAATTTTTGTATCCGGACACTTTACTGAAACCCCTAATTCTTTCCAGGAATTTTCTGTTGAGTTTTTAGCAAATTTTAAAATCCTACATTGTGGGGGTGGAGAGTGGCCTACGTAAGAGCGCCGACCGCTCTCTGCAGGGACCCGGGTTCGATCCCCAGCCCCACATGGCGGCCGAGACCGTCTGAAACTCCAATCCAGGAGAACTCCAATTCCGGGAATCTGGCACCCTCTCTTGACCTCCCGCATTGCACACCCGGTGCAAACCTGATGCAGACAGTACGTTGATACACTACGACATAAATAAAATAAAAAAAAAATTAAAAAAATAAATAAAATAAATGTACATTTAAGTATCCAAAGGGATGGAAATATGATTGCTAAACCTGTGGCAAATATTTTAATATATTTCTTTATTTAAAGGTAATATTGATTTTCTTTCTGCTATAGATTAATCAGGGTATTTATTTGCCCATTCGTTTCATGCGTGTTCTCATTTTGTAGGCCTGTCTGGCCTGGAACTCTCCATGTAGACCAGGATGCTTTCAACTCACATAGATGCACCTTCTTCTTCCTCCATATTGCCAAGTTTAAAAATGTTTGCAAACATGTTTGAAACTTGATAAGGAAATGCCTTTTCAGGGAATGTCTTCTTTTACAATGGCAATCTTACCTAATCTCTGTACCAAAGTTAATCTTATGTTTTGAGATCATCGAACAATATCTCAGCTTTTTATATTGTACATAATCTTGCTAGCCTTTGGACTCATCTTGCAAAGCAAATGTGTAGCTTTAATTCCTCATGATCTCTCTCTCTCTATAGGGTCTCCCTGTAGCCCCAGCTGTCCTGGAACTCACTCTGTAGACCAGGCTGGCCTTGAATTCACAAAGATCTGCCTGCCTCTGCTTCCTGAGTGCTAGGAATAAAGGCCTGTGCCACCACGCCTGGCTTCTCTGAGACTTTTTAAAAGTTTTTCAAAGCAGAGGATCACTGCTTTTGGGAGAACCTTACTGTTTCAGTCAGTTCCCTGTGCCAGTTCTTTTGTTGTTGTTGTTCTCTCCAATTTGTATTGCTTCAACATATGCTATATTTATATCACACCTATATTTAAATTATATCTTATGAAAATAATCTATGTTATTCTCATATCATATTTCAGGGTTCATATTTTTTTCTTTTCAAATTTATATTACTCTGAAGTATGCTACATACCCTTCACCCATGTACCAAGATTACAGCATCTGAAAATAAGTGGTAGGTTAATTCTAGAGCACATTATAAGAGGATGGCTGCTCTCTGAGAAAGAGGAACATAACATTGACATTCCTCAATTTTTCTTATAACTAGGTGCTTGGTGCTAGCATCTACAAATGAGGGATATCATTTGTTGTTTGTTTTTCTGGGATCGTGTTACTTCACTTAGCATATCTTTTTGTTCCATCCATTTACCTGCAAAGTTCATGATGCCATGTTTCTTTACTGCTGCATAGAACTCCATTGCTTACTGCCATACAAATTTTAGTACTGGGGGTTTATTTAATTTTCTCAGAATTTTGTGTGTAAGTTAGGAAGTTATTTTCTGGTCCCATTTCGGTTTTTTTTTTTTTCTTTTTTGCATTATTCTATCAAGTATAGCTATTAGCAATGAGCTAAAGTTTGTTTTATTTTGACAGAGTCTTATCATAATTAACAGCATGACCTCAGAAACACAGTCTAATTGTATCTGAGTTGGCTTGGCTAGTCAAGTTGCTTAGAACACATGAGTTTAAACTATTCAACCTTAAACAAACTTCCCGCTATCAGCAACTCCACAGATCAGGAAGACAGAGTACTCATTCAAATCAAGAGATGATAGGGGAGAGGATATTTGTTTTTGTTTTTGTTTTTGTTTTTGTTTTTTTTCTTCATGGATGTAGCCACTGACGAAGTACCCATGTCCATTGGATAGCTTCATAGGCATTACACACTATAGTTGTCCTATTTAAATACAAATTAAAAGGAGGTACAAATGGGACAGGACATGATTGTTGGATGCAGGAGCTGAAGGTGACAGGGAGAGGTAGAAAAGAGAGGATAGAATTATGAGTGTTATCAGAACTTATACACATGTATCATATTGTCAAAGTATAAAATAATTACAATGTCAATGTCTGATTTAGAAAGTCTTTTCCTATTCCTATGTCTTGTAGGTTACTACCAATGGTTTTTCTTTCATTTTCAGAGTTTGGGGTTTCACATTGAGGTTTTTGATCCATTTGGAGTTGATTTTTGTACATGGCTAGAGGTAGGGGTTTAGTTTTATTCTTTTACAAGTGGTGATCCAGTTATGCCAGCATCATTTTCTGAAGATGTTGTCTTTCCTCCATTGAGTCTTCTTGGCCCCTTTGTCAAATATGAGGTGGCTGAAATGGGATGTGCTCAGGTTTAGATCCTCAGTTTTGCTCCATTGATCTACCAGCCTGTTTTTGTGCCAATACCAGACTGTTTTATGACTATAGCCCTGACTATAGCCCTGTAATGTAGTTTGAAGTCTGGTGTGGCAATTCTACTGTATTGCTCTTTTTGCTCACGGTTGCTTTGGCTATCCTGGGTATTTTGTTTCTCCATAGGAACTTTAGGATGTTTTTTTTCTAGGCCTGTGAAGAAGCTCATGGGGATTCTAATTGGGATTGCATTGAATCTGTATATTATTTTGGGTAGGATGGTCATTTTTACTAAATTGATTCTCCCAATCCATGAGCATGGGAGGTTTTCCAATCTTCTAGTATCTTCCTGGATCTTCTTATTGATGGATTTAAATTTTCCTTGTAGAGATTTTGTTGTGTTTGGTCAGGACTTTTCCTAGATAATTTATTTTTTGGAGGCTAATGTGAGTGGGAAGTCTCCTTTTACTCATTATGCAACTGCTCGTTATTGTCATAAAGAAAGTCTACCAATTTCCATAACTTAACTTTGTATCCCTCCACTTTACTGATGCTGCTGATGGTTTCTAGAATTTTTCTGGTGGAGTTTTTGACATGCCTTGGGTAAACTATCATGTCATCTGCAAAAGGGGATAGTTTGACTTCCTCTATTCCAATTAGTACTCCTCTGATTTCCTCTTCTTGACTTATTGCTCACATGAGTATTTCAAGCACACAAGTGCTGAAGATTCGGGGGGTGTCTTTCTCCATTGTTCTTCTTGGCCCCTTTGTCAAGTATGAGATGGATTGAAATTGTATGTGCTCAAGTTTGGATTTTTTTTTTTTTTTTTTTTTTTTTTTTTTTTTTTTTTTTTTGTGCCAGTACCAGCTGTTTTTATGACTATAGCCATGGATTAAGAGTGTTTAAAGTCTGGTATGAAGAATCTCCCCCCATTATGTTTTATTTTCACTCAGGGTTGGCTGTTTCTATTCAGGGCTTTTGTTTGTCCAGAATGAAAATTTAAGGACTTTTTTTCCAAGCATGTGAAGAAAGTTCTTGGGGAATTTGTAATTTGGGATTATGCATTAAATCATAAAAGTTTGGGTAGAATGGGACATTTTTAATTATATTAATTTTCCTAATCCATGAGCCACGAGGTTCCATCTCGTGATTCATCAATTCCTATAGGGATTAATAAATTTTTGTTGTAGAGCTGATTTCGATGTCTTTGGTTAGGTTTGTTTCCCTAGGTTTGTTATTTATGCTTTTGAGCTATGTGAGTGTGGAAGGATCCCTCCTTGAAATTTCCTCTTCATTTGCTTGGTTGTTGAGGGAAATACGAAGGCTAATGAATTTTCTAGGTTTATTTTGTATCGACACTCCATTACTGAAACCACTAATTGAATTTCCAGGAATTTTGTCTGGTTGCGTTTTTTTAAGAAATTCGTTATAAAATGCACAGTTGTGGGGCGGATGAGATGGCTACGTTTAAGAGCAAGCCGAGCCGCTCTTGCAGAGGGGCCCGGGTTCCGATCCCCAGCACCCCACATGGCGGCCGAGAGCCTCTGAAACTCCAATTCCTAGAGAACTCCAAGTTTCAGGGGAATCTGAAGACCCGTCTTCTTGACCTCCTGCGTTGCACTACAACCGGTGCACAGACTCTGCATGCAGGACAGTACATTGGATGACACATAACAGAATGAAATAAATAAAATTAATAAAAAAAATTAAAAAAATAAAATAAAATAAAATATACAATTGTTCAAGTAGCCCAAAGGGATGGAAATAATGATTGCTAAACCTGTGGCAAATATTTTAAATATATTTTCTTTATGAAAGGTAATATGATTTTTCTTTCTGCTATACTAATCATGGTATTTATGTTCCATTCTGTTCATGCGTGTTCCTCATTTTGTGGCCCTGTCTGGCCTGGAACTCTCCATGTAGACCAGGATGCTTTCAACTCACATAGATGCACCTTCTTCTTCCTCCATATTGCCAAGTTTAAAAATGTTTGCAAACATGTTTGAAACTTGATAAGGAAATGCCTTTTCAGGGAATGTCTTCTTTTACAATGGCAATCTTACCTAACTAATCCTGTTACCAAAGTTAATCTTATGTTTTGAGATCATCGAACAATATCTCAGCTTTTTATATTGTACATAATCTTGCTAGCCTTTGGACTCATCTTGCAAAGCAAATGTGTAGCTTTAATTCCTCATGATCTCCTCTCTCTCTCTCTCTCTCTCTCTCTCTCTCTCTCTCTCTCTCTCTCTGGTGTGTTGTGAATATATCATTGCTGAAAGCAGACATTTTGAAAAGAACAAATTATACTATTTGTGTGTGTCGTGAGCAACAGGTGTGATAAGATCGATAAACTGTGTTAGTAGCTTGCAGGCCCATTCCTGTAATCTTTAAGGGGTGAGAAAAAAAATTTTTTTCCTGATCCATTGTTTTCTAACTTCTTTCCAGTGTCTCCTATTTTGCCCTGACTTCTTACTCAGCCAGGATAATCTATTTAGTGAACTTACTCTTCCATTATTACAATTTATGGAATTTTTAAAAGGAAATATTAATTTATAATTTGTTTATTTTTTCTTTTAAAAAGATATATTATCCTGAATATGTGAAAACATAAAGAAGTCATAATATCACTGATGAATTTAACTAATACCTTCTTTTTGAAATATTTGAGAGGTGACTAACCAGGAATGGTGTCTTAATATAAATGTAAAAAGCAAAAACATATTTATATTTATGTAAGTAGCATTATGATAATTTCAGTGACTACTGCACATAAATATTGCTCAATAAAATTATACTTGAAAGATTTATTCTTAGAATTTGAAAACAAAAAAGTTCCCTAAAAAAGAATATTTTAATTAAACAACTTGATTCAAAATAAAATTAAATGTTGGGTTGGGGAGATGGCTCTGTGGTTTAGAGCACTGACTTCTCTTGCAGAGGACCCGGTTTAATCCCCAGCACCACATGGCAGCTGAGAACCTTCTTAACTCCAATTCCAATGAGAGCTACCATTCCCAGAGGGAATCTGAGACCCTCTTCTGACCTTCCCGCGTGCATTGCACAACATGGGCACACAAACCTACAATGCAGAGACAATACATTCATACAACACAAAAATTTAAAAAAAATTAAAAAAAGAAAGTAAATAAAATTAAATTGAGAAATGAATAAGTGAATCAACTCTAATGTTTTATAATTAAATAGTTTTCAACCCATGGTTTATTCAATAAATAGCACTATTAATAAAAATTAACATAAAACAAAAGGAATTAGCAAGTAATACAGGACCTCAATGGTTTTTGTTCTGCTTTTTATATTAAGTTACTTTTAAAACAAGTAAAACATTTTTAAATAGTAACTATTCAATTAAACTTCTATAAGAGACTGTTAGTCAAGTTGTGACAAAATATTTACACCTTAAATTAAAACACAACTTCAAAGAAGTAATTTAAAGAAAAGGGATAAAACTTCATCTATTTAAATGAAAAATAAGTTTTTGTTTATTTAAATATAAAGTTTAAGTTTTTTTTTTTGAGACAGGTTTTCTCTCTTTAGCTCGCTAAGCTTTGAACTCATTACGTGGACAAGGCTATCTTCAGTATTAAATAGATCCATCTCCATTTACCTCTGCCTGAGGACCTGAGATTAAAGGTATTTGCTATCACATCTGGCAAAATTCAAATATTAAGAGATGGTTTGGGAGATTGTATTTACCTTGGTGTTCAGAGAGGGATGACAGGTGATGTATTATATAAAATTTTATTGTTTGGTGTTAAAGTAAATGTTTCTGAAAGAATATTCTGCTGGAATTCATATATAGGAAAGGGCCAGATAAGGTCACATAGAAACCCTGGCATGTTTGGATTTTGAAATGTTTGTGAAATAAAATAGTATAAGTTAAATCACTTTTAATAATTTTATTTATTGTAATTTTTATTGATATATTTATGTATTTTATTTATTTATTTATTTATTTTATTTTCCAGACAGGGGCCCTCCTTATAGCCCCGGCTGTCCTGAAACTCACTCGTAGACCAGGCTGAACTTGAACTCACAGAGATCTGAGATCCGCCTGCCTCTGGCCTCCTCCAAGTGCCTAGGATAAAGGCCGTGTGCCTTATTCATGTAATTTTTCTTGCATGTGGTGTGTGTGTGTGGTGTGTGTGTGTGTGTGTGGGGTGTGTGGTGTGGTGTGTGTGCTTTTATGGATGGGTAGACCAATGTGTCCCACAACATGTATGTGGAGATCAGAACACAATACTCCAGAGTTCTCCCTTCTACTCTGTAAGTCTGGGAATCAAACTCAACCTCTCAGGCTTGACTTCAAGCACATTTACCTGCTGAGCATCTGCCAACTGCATTTATTTACTAAGAAATTAAAACGTAGTTTCTTCATAAGAAATCAAGATTTGCCTGGACGTTGTGGCACACGCCTTTAATCCCCAGCACTTGGGTGGCAGAAGCAGGTGGGTCTCTCTCAGTCTGAGGTCAGCCGGTCTACATAGTGGAATTCCAGGCCAGCTGGGGCTATAGGACCATAATTAATGTCAGAATGCGGATCATAAGACACACAGAACATAAAAAATGTACTTGAAATTGATAAGCACATTCAACAAGAATGGGTACAATGTGGATTTTTTTCTTGGGGTTGTTTACTCTACCATGTTTATCATTTTTAGAGCAGATCTAAGGCATTCTAGCTTCACAGAAATTGCTTTGGAATTCACAAGTGCGCAATGATGTGAATTAGCCTCAACAAGAAGCCTAGTTATTTCTCTAATCTCATGTTTTAGGTAAGGGTTGTTCTTATTTTGCATAGCATATGAAAATTTTTTTTAAAAAATTTTAACCTTTGTAGCTTGTGAATGCATTTATCTTTTACAGAAAAACATGACTTTCTGGTCCAAAATTATTTCTCAGTGGTAGGTATGAGCAGGAAATTAAATTCCAATAGGAAGTGGGAGTGATACTCAAGGCCGCTGGTATGAACAATTTCAATCTGTAGGTCATATTATATATGTTATAAATGCATATATAGCCTAGGTTATTAATATTTTACAACACTATACATATATAATATGCTTTGTTTTAACAGTTTAATTTTACTATTCTAGCATTAAATTTATCATCACACAACATTTTAGCATACAAGTTCATTCACAAACAAGATGTGTAATGTAGTGAGAAATGGTGGAATTTATACATGAAACTGGAAAAAGGATAGCACATGGATGCCAGGCAAGATGGTACACACCAACATTCCCTGGACCTACCAGGAAGAGGCAGGCGGAATCCTTGCCTCTGTAGGAGGAAAATACTTCAAGATACTTCACCTAAATAGTTATCTCAACTGGATTTTTGCCCAAAATAATCTGGCATAAGTATCCTTATAATTATGGGAACAATATGTTATAGTATTTTTAGAAAAAAAATCAACTTTCTCTCTAGGCCTTGAAGAATTATCCAAAAACTCTTCTCTATTGTCTACCCTAGGATTTATCAGACAATGAGGTTATTTCCTGTGTTTTAAAAGTTAGTGTGAAGGACATCCTCTAGGTTAGTTCCTAACCCAGTGGCTCCAACTTAAGGGCCTTGCCTTAACTTGAGATTGCCCTTGGTGCTAAATTTTGCTACCTCTTCAAATATTTGCATTTCTTCAGGTCTACATTTTTTCTTTTTGCTTTTTTTAATTTTATTTTTTTATTGAAGTTTTGTGCATTTCGTAGATAATTTCTCAATCCAGTTTTAGACTCATTCCACTTTCCAAGTCCCTGATACCACCTCAGTTCATGCATTCTCTGCCATCCACCCACATGCTTTCTCCTGAGACTTTTTTGTGTTGTTTGTTTTTTCGAACATTTTTTGAGTAGTTTATATATTCTGGAAATCAATGCTTTGTCAGATGTATCTGCAGTGAAGGTTTCCTCCCACTCTGTGGGATTTCTCTTCACTTCCTTGATTGTTTCTTTTGATGTACAGAAGCTTTTGAGTTTGATGAGGTCCCATTTGTCAATTGTCGACCTTAATTCTTGTGCAGCTGCTGTCTGATTTAGGAAGTCTTTTCCTACGCCTATGTCTTGTAGTCTGCTGCCAACTTTTTCTTCTATCTCCTTCAGAGTTTGGGGTTTCACGTTGAGGTCTTTAATCCATCTGGAGTTGACTTTTGTACAGGGCGAGAAGTAGAGGTTTAATTTCATTCTTCTACAAGTGGTGATCCAGTTTTGCCAAAACAAAACAACAAAACGTGTTCAACATTGCTAATAAATACAAATTAAAACCACCTTAACATTTCATCTTACTCCAGCAAGACTAGTTATTATCCAGAAAACAAAGGATTCCAAATGCTGGAGAGGTTGTGGGGAAAGGAGGACACCCATCCACTGCTGGTGGGAATACAAATCCATGCAACTCCTATAGAAAGCAGTGTGGAGAACTCTCAAGAAATGGAAAATGAGCCTAGTCAAACCACTTGACCCAGTCAAACCACTCCTAGGCATATATCCACAAGACTCATTCTATCACAGAGATACATGCACATCTATGTTTATTTGAACCACTCTTCACAATAGCAAAGAGCTGGAAGCAACCGAATTGTCCCTCAACAGATGAGTTGATAGAGAAAATGTGGTACATCTACACAATGAAATTCTATGTCGCAGTAAAGAAAGATTACGTCACAAGCTTTGCAGGTAAATGGAAAGAACATGAAGCCATGATACTAAGTGAAGTAACACAGTCCCAGAAAAATAAAGGATGAATGGTATCCCTCATTTGTGGATGCTAACAGCAAATCCCTAGGTGAAAGGCAAGCTGAGAAAATTTAATATTATATTTCTTTTTATCTGGAGGCAAATATGCTCTTATAATATAAATTTCTTAATGGTCTCTAGAATTAACTGACCACTTATTTTCAGACTTTGTAATTGTGGTATATATATGAAGGGTATGTATTCATATATTAGAGTAATATAAAATTAAAGGGAATATGTGAACTCCTAAACATATTTTGGAATTAGCATACAGTTTATTTTCAAAGGTCATAATTTTGGTATGTTTAAAGGCATACTTTGGAGCAATACAAATGGGAGGGAATAACAGCGACAAAAAGACTGGATCAAAGAACTGCCTAAACAATAAACCTCTGCACAGAGAAAAAGTAATAATTACATTGTAAAAGAAGAATATAACTGTCTTAGTTACTGATCTGTTGATGTGATAAATACCAGGAAACACCAAGACCAAGGAAACTATAAAGGGAAAATTTTATCTGAGTTTATAATTGTAGAGGAATAGGAGCCTATCATGTAGGGCAGGCATGGGGTTAAGTGGTGGGCAGAGCAGGAGCAGAAAGCTAGGCACTCAAATATTCAAATAGGCATGAGAAGCAGAGAAAGACGAGGAATCCCACAAAGCTTAAGATCTCTCTAAGCCTGCTCACCAGTGATATCCATCCTCCAGCAACCCACACTTTCAGCATGTCCACAACTTCCATGACTCCCAAGTCAATGCCACAAACAGGGGATTAAATATCCTAATAATTGGATCCTATAGGAGACATTCTCATTCAAACCACCACAAAAATTTTCTCATTCAAACCACCACAAGAATTTTCCAAAAATTCTCCGGATTCCAAATATCTAGAATCACCATAATGTATGGTGAACTCAAAATTTTAATGTTCTGCTCTGATCCCTCCCCATTAAATGATACAAACCTCTTGTATCTGATTCCTATTTTCTTTGTTACTAAATACAATTGATTTCATCCATACACTTAGCCAATATTCTGACTTTTTGGTTAATATTTACCTTTCTTCAATTTCAAGACATGACATTTTTATACTGTTTATCAAGTGACCAACAATAGTGCCCTGAAAACATACACATGGTTCTGTATTTGAAACATGATGCTGTATGAATGAATTCTACCTGATGCTATCACAGAACTGAAGCCATGGTGTGTCCACTCTGAGTTCTGGTCTGGAGGTTCTACAGGTTCATCAAGTTGGTTGTTGATTCCTACTTCTGTGTTATTTATCTGTTGGTTGGAGGTCTTCTCTCTGAGGACATTTCCAGATGACTTCCACCCATCTTTATGGCAACAAATACTTACCAACCCTTTCATATGCTTCATGCACTTTAAAGAAAACTGTTTCAACAGGGGTGGCATCATTAGTCCAGGATTTACAAAATAATATCTGTGCATTAAGGTCACTTACCTATGCCTTTCAATAAGACTTACTCACAGGAGGGACTTAAATCATGTTCTGAATTCTGGAGAATTGGTTATATAAATCAAGGGAAGTAGAAAACTGTGTCCCAACCTAGAAATCCACTAACAGAAGACCAATGAAATTTCTGTAATTTGTATCAAATCAAATTTGGTGAGCATTGACATTTTCCACAAACATTAGGGGAATTATAATGTTCCTTGATATTGAACTATTATTAATTCATTATTGTTACTATGTAAAATTAAACAATATAAATATGATTTATCCTTTCTTTTAATGATGGTAGTTTGGCACGAGTTTGGTTCTCCTAATCATGGGACTGTTTTTGTTTTGAGCTCAGTGACACTCAGAGTCAAACTGTAACAGTTGGAGAGATGGCTCAGCAGTTAAGAGCACTAGCTGCTCTTAACTGCTCTTGCATTGGACACAAATTCAGATCCCAACACCTACACAGCACCTAGCAACCATATGTAACCCCAGTTTCAGGAGATCCAATGCCCTCTTCTGACCTCCATGGGCTTTGCACAACATGGTGGCAATCCCATGATTGCAGGCAGTGCATTCATATACATCAAACAAAAGTAATAAAGAAAATATTTTAATACTTTATTTATTTTTATGTGTACGAATGTGCTGTCTGCATGTAGGTTTGTGCATCTGTGTCTTGCAATGCTGCAGAGGTTAGAAGAGGGTGTCGGATTCCCATGGAACTGGAGTTAAAGACAGTTCTCAGCTGTCATGTGGGTGCTGGGGATCGAACCTCTGTCCTCTGCAAGAGCAGTCAGTGCTCTTAACTGCTAGGCCATCTCTCCAGCCCATAAAGAAAATATTTTAAAGAATAAAATGATAATGATCATTATACATACAAATATACAGGTATATATTTGAATGAGTTTGTTGCCCAAGGATCCACAAATTCAAACATTTGGCTCCCAGTTGGTGGCACTATTTGGGGACAGGGGGCGTCTTAGACTTAATAGAGGAAGCACATCCCTGGGGACAGCCTTACAGAGTTATTAAGTCTAGCTGGATCCCAAGTCTCTCTCTGCTTCCAGTCCCTGCTTGAAGATGTGAGTCTCTGCTTTCTCTGCTATCTGCTCCTGCTCCAAGCATGCCTCCTTACCATGAAGAACTCTAATTCCCCTGGAACCATAAGCTCAGATAAACTCTGCCTTTTATAAGTTCCCTTGGTGAAGGTGTTTTATCACAGCAACAGAAAAGTAACTAATATATTTCTTAAAGAGTGAATGTTTAGGAGTGTCTTATGATTTATTTTATGATTTTTTATTTTGATTTATTATAACGTTTATATACATACTCTATATAATTTGTTGGAAAGTTCTCTTGGTCTATGCTGATCAACAAATGGAATGGAGATTTCCCTTGCCTGGTACTATATTTTTGTTATATAGTGTTTATTTGTAAACACATGTATATATTATGAATGTGTTTTAAGTAAGCTTATAAACAATGTATTCCCTCGTGTTTTTCACATATCCTTAGTGTTATTTATCTCTCCTTCTTTCTCCTTCCCATATATTGCCCTGCATCCTCCCTCCCAGTTAAAGTCAGAATATAAAACTATGACAAATTACAGTGATAGTAATTTTAAAAGAGGAAATACTGATTTTGACTTCTGGTTCTATAGTTTTATCCCTGATATAAGGCTGAATATAAGAGAGGGCTGGGAAATTGACAGGGATAGAGAATAGTCAACCCACACATTTCCACTGATAGGCATCACCAAGGCAACCAAAGCTTCTAGATTATCCACTATCCCAAATAATTCCACCATCTGGTAACCAAATCCTGCATTCATTAAAGACCCATAATCTGTGCACAGATTATGTGCCTCAGAGGCTCACACCCCAACTTTTGTTTTTATAAATGAAATTAAGGACATTTTTCCCAACACTGTGAAGAAATTCTTGGGGATTTTAATGGTGATTGCATTAAATCTATACAAGAGTTTGGGTAGAATGGACATTTTTATTATATTAATTTTCCTAATCCATGAGCATGGGAGGTTTTCCCATCTTTTGATGTCATATTCAATTTCCTTCATCAGGGGTTTAAAATTTTTGTTGTAGAGATAATTTCGTGTCTTTGGTTAGGTTGGTTCCTAGGTATTTTATTGCTTTTGAGGCTATTGTGAGTGGGAAGGTCTCCTTGAATTCCTTCTTCAGTTGTTGTTGTTGGTGTAAAGAAAGGCTACTGAATTTTCTAGGTTAATTTTGTATCCTGCCACATTACTGAAGTTCTTTTAATTGTTCCTAGGCATTTTCTGGTGGGGATTTTAGCATCCCTTAAGTAAACAATAATATCATCACCATAAAGGGATAGCTTGACTTCCTCTTTTCCAATTAGTACTCCTTTAATTTCCTTTTCTTGCCTTATTGCCCTAGCAAGTGTTTCAAGCACTATATTAAAGAGGAGTGGTGACAGGGGGCAGCCTTTCCAAGTTTCTACCTTTAAAGGGAATGCTTCTGTCCTCTCCCCGTTTAGGATATTGGCCAGGGGTTTCCTGTATATGGCTTTCATTACATTGAGGAAGGATCCCTCCAATCCAATTCCCTCTAGGACTTTAAGCATGAAGGGATGCTGTATTTTGTCAAAGGCTTTTTCTGCATCAACTGAGGTGATCCTGTGGTTTTTGTCTTTCAGTCCATTTATATGTTTGATGATATTGATTTTCATATGTTGAACTATCCCTGCATCTCTGGTATGAATCCAACTTTGTCATGATGGATGATCTTCTTTATGTGGGTCTGTATGTGATTTGCAAGTATCCTGTTTAGAATTTTGGCATCTGTGTTCATTAGGGAGATGGGTCTATAGTTCTCCTTTTTGGTTGTACCTTTTCCTGGTTTTGGTAATATAGTGATGCTGGCTTCACAGAAGGAATTTTCAAGAATTCCCTCTTTGAATCCTTCTAAACAATTTGAGTAATAATGGTTGTCTTTTTGAGATGTTTTATAGAATTCTGCCATGAAACCATCTGGGCCTGGGCTATTTTAGTTGGGAGGATTCTTATTACATCTTCAATTTCTTCATATATTATGTGTCTGTTTAAGCTGTTGATCTCTTATTGGTTGAGCTTTGGTGATTCCCAGGATTTCAGATATTCATCCATTTATTCTAGGTTTTCGAACTTGGTAGAGTATAAGTTTTTGAAGTATGATTTTCTCGGTCTTTTCATTGTCTGTTGTGATATTTCCCCCTTTCATCATGGATTGTATTGAATTGGTTCTTTCTTTTGGTTAGCTGGGCTAGAGGTATGTCTATCTTGTTTATTCTTTCAAAGAACCAACTTTTGGATTCATTGATTTTTTTTGTATTGTTTTCTTTGTTTCTATTTCGTTGATTTTTGCTCTGATTTTTGTTATTTCTTTCTGTCTGTTGTGTTTAGGGTTCATCTGTTGTTGGCTCTCAATTGCTTTTAGCTGCAGTGTTAGATCGTTCACTTGTGCACCTTCTGTTTCTAATGTAGGCACCCAGCACTATAAATTTACCTCTTAGGACTGCTTTTAAATTATCCCATAGGTTTTGTTGTGTTGTATTATCATTGTCATTCAGCTCCAGGAATGCTTTATTTCTTTCTTTATCTCTTCCTTGACCCATTCATTATTCAAGAGTGTGTTGTTTAGTCTCCATGTGTTCTTGTAGATAGTAGGGCTTATCCTGGTGTTGATAGTGAGCTTTATTGCGCTGTGGTTTGATAGAATGCAGGAAACTATTTCAATCTTTTTTGTATTTGTGGAGGTTTCTTCTGTGTCCCAGTATGTAGTCACTTTTGGAGAATGTTCTGTGGGGTGCTGAGTAGAAAGTGTATTCTCTGGTATTAGGGTGGAATATTCAATAGATGTCTGTGCAGTCCATTTGGTGTATCATATCATTCAGTTCAGATGTCTTTCTGTTTATTCTTTGTCCAGTTGACCTGTCCAAAGGGCTCAGTGGGTTATCCGAAGTCCCCTACTATGAATGTACTGGGGTTAATCTATGCCTTGTTGTCCTGGAGAATTCTTTATAAACTTTAGTGCACCAGAGTTTGGTGCATATATATTCATGATTGTGAAATCTTCATGGTCAATTGTTCCTTTGATAAAAATGTAATGGCCTTCTGCTTTCTTTTACTTTGAAGTCTATTTTGTCTGTTATTAAAATAGCAACTCCTGCTTTCTTTTTGGTACCATTTTCTTGGAATTTCTTTTTCCATCCTTTCACTTTAAGGTGGTGCCTATCCTTGAAGGTAAGATGTGATTCTTGTAGACAACATATAGATGGGTTCTGTTTCCTAATCTAATCTCCTAGTCTATGTCTTTTGATTGGGGAGTTTAGTCCATTAATATTTAAGGCTAGAAATGATAGGTGTGTGTTGCTTCCTTTCACCTTATTATCCATTTGTACTTTTGATCTAGGTTTCTACTTCTGCAGTTATGCTTTTATTAATTTGTCTTTTTAGGTGCCTGGGGATAGTTGTTCCTTTCTTCTGTCCTTTGAATCACTTCAAGTATTCTCTGAAGGGTTGGTTTTCCAGACATGTATTCTTTCATCTTGTTTATGTCATGGAAGATTTTTTTCTCTCTTTCAAATACAATCAACATTTTTGCTGGGGTTGGCATCTATAGTGCTTTAATACTGGGAATACTTGCTCCACATTCTTGATTTCATAGTTTGCACTGAGAATTCAGTTATAAATCTGATAGGTTTCCACTTATATGTAATTTGTTTATTTTCTTGTGGCTTTCAGAATTTTGTCTTTCTTTTGGGTGTCTAGCATTTTAACTATGATATGGTGTGGAGAGTTTCTTTTCTGATCCTGTCTGTTTGGAGTTCTATGTGTTTCCTGTATTTGTCTTGGTTTGTCTTATTTAAGTTTGGGGAAATTTTCATCTATTATTCTGTTGAAGATCTGATCAATGACATTCTCTTGGGATTCTTCTCCTTCCTCTATTCCTATGATGCAGAGGTTCGATCTTTTCATAGTGTTGCATATTTCCTGGTTGTTTCATTTTTTGCGTATTTTTAATTTTTCATAATCTTTACTCGAGGTTTTTAGTTGTTCTGTGCTATCTTCCAGGTCTGATATTCTTTGTTCTTCTTCCTCCATTCTACTTCTGAGGCTTCTTCCATCCCTTTCCTCTTGATTGTATTAGTGTTTGATTTCCTTTTTCATTTCGTCTTCTGATTTCTTTAGTATTTCCACTTCCTTTTGGAGCTTCTCAATCTCTTCCTGTAGCTCTTCACTTCGCTGCTTGGTTTCCATTTCTTTCTCAGCATCTCTTGCCTCCTGCTTTTGTATCACATTTGCTCCATCACTCTCACATTTTGTTCATCATGCCTCTTCCATGATCTTTCTCCCCTTTCACGGCCACTTACAAGTTGCATTATGCACAAGCACACATATTAACACACACACACACACACACACACACACACACATACACACATGCAATTAGAAATTTCAATCAATTTTCCACAAGTTAAGAAAATGCAGGGGCTGGAGAGATGGCTCAGCAGTTAAGGACACTGACTGCTCTTGCAGAGCACCGGGTTCTATTTCCAGAACCCACGTGGCTGCTAAGAACTGTCTTTAGTGCTGGGTGTGGTGGTGCACACCTTTAATACCAACACTCAAGAGGCAGAGGCAGGTGGATCTCTGTGAGATCAAGACCTGCCTGGTCTACATGGTGAGCTCCAAGCCAGGGAGCAACTAAAGGGAAACCCCGTCTCAATAATACAAAAAATGGCATAAGGCTGGAGAGTTAACATATCTTTGAGGTAAGACAGTAAAAGGTATACTGTTGGCCTTGGCCAGCTGAAAGCAATTGCTTCTGGTGGTCCTTATGAAACAGTATTGAGAAGAAAGCATAGGCCAGATCAATAGCTGCATACCAGGTAACCAGGAGACATATTAATCTGCTCA
>VZQC01012742.1:586432-597953 GCA_009823505.1 Rhizomys pruinosus | reverse complement strand
TTGTGCCATAACTTAGTTAGAAGGGATCTTGATCGCCTGACTCTTCCACAAAATATCACACTGGTCCACTATATTGATGATGTTATGCTGATTGGACCCAGTGAACAGGAGGTAGCAGCTAGTCTAGACTTGTTGGTAAAGCATATGCGCATGAGAGGATGGGAAATAAATCCAACTAAAATTCAAGGGCCATCTACCTCGGTGAAGTTTCTAGGAGTTCAGTGGTGTGGAGCATGCAGAGACATTCCTTCTAAGGTAAAGAATAAGTTGTTGCACCTGGCCCCTCCCTCCACCAAGAAAGAAGCACAACGTCTGGTGGGTCTTTTTGGATTCTGGAGGCAGCACATTCCTCATCTGGGTGTGTTACTACGACCCATATATCAGGTGACTCGTAAGGCAGCAAACTTTGAGTGGGGCTTGGAACAGGAAAAGGCTCTTCAACAGGTCCAGGCTGCAGTGCAGGCTGCTCTGCCCCTAGGGCCATATGATCCAGCAGACCCAATGGTGCTTGAGGTATCAGTGGCAGATAGAGATGCTGTCTGGAGTCTGTGGCAGGCTCCCATAGGGGAATCACAGCGGAGGCCCTTGGGATTTTGGAGCAAGGCTCTACCTTCATCTGCAAACAACTATTCTCCTTTTGAGAGACAGCTCTTAGCCTGCTATTGGGCCTTAGTGGAAACTGAACGTTTGACAATGGGCCACCAAGTCACCATGCGACCTGAGCTGCCCATCATGAGCTGGGTGTTATCTGACCCACCAGACCATAAAGTAGGACGTGCACAGCAACAGTCCATTGTCAAATGGAAGTGGTACATACGGGACAGGGCCCGGGCAGGCCCTGAGGGCACAAGCAAGCTACATGAAGAAGTTGCCCAAATGCCTATGGTTCCCACTCCTGTTACAATGTCTCCTGGGCTTAAGCATGCACCTATGGCTTCATGGGGTTTGCCCTATGATCAGTTGACTGAGGAAGAGAAGACTAGGGCCTGGTTTACTGATGGTTCTGCACGCTATGCAGGCACCACCCAGAGGTGGACAGCTGCAGCATTACAGCCTATTTCTGAAACAACCCTAAAGGACACTGGTGAAGGAAAGTCTTCACAGTGGGCAGAACTTCGGGCAGTGCACATGGTTGTGCATTTTGCCTGGAAGGTGAAATGGCCAGAGTTTCGATTATATACTGATTCATGGGCTGTAGCCATGGTTTGGCTGGATGGTCAGGGACTCAGAAGGAGCATGACTGGAAAATTGGTGGGAAAGACATTTGTGGAAGAAGTATGTGGATAGAGCTCTCTGAATGGTCAAAGAATGTGAAGATACTTGTGTCTCATGTAAATGCTCATCAAAAGGTGATCACAGCAGAGGATGAGTTTAATAATCAAGTAGATTGGATGACTCATTCTGTGGATAGTCAGCCTTTTCAGCTGTCCCTGTTGTTGCTCAGTGGGCCCATGAACAAAGTGGTCATGGTGGCAGAGATGGATGTTATGCATGGTCTCAACAGCATGGACTTCCACTCACCAAGGCTCATCTGGCTACAGCTGCTGCCGAGTGCCAGATTTGCCAAAAGCAGAGACCAACATTTAGCCCCCATATAGTGCTATTCCCTGTGGTGACCAACCAGCAACCTGGTGGCAGGTTGACTACATTGGACCACTTCCAGCATGGAAGGGACAGCATTTTGTCCTTACAGGAATAGATACTTATTCTGGTTATGGATTTGCCTTTCCTGCACATAATGCTTCTGCCAAAGCTACCATCCAGGGACTTATGGAATGCCTTATCCACTGATATGGTATACGTCACAGCATCACTTCTGACCAAGGAACTCTCTTCACAACCAAAGAAGTGCGACAGTGGGCCCATGGTCATGGTATCCACTGGTCCTACCATGTTCCCCACCATCCAGAAGCAGCTGGCTTGATAGAACGATGGAATGGCCTCTTGAAGACACAGTTACAATGCCAATTAGGTAGCAATACCCTGGAGGGCTGGGGCAAGGTTCTCCAGCAGGCAGTATATGCTTTGAATCAGTGCCCACTGTATGGTACTGTTTCTCCTATAGCCAGAATTCATGGGTTCAGGAACCAAGGGGTGGAAGTGGGAGTGATTCCACTCACTATCACCCCTAGTTACCCAGTAAGAAAATTTTTGCTTCCTGTACCCACGACCTTGCGTTCTGCTGGTCTAGATGTTTTGGCTCCAAAGGGGGGAGTGCTTTTGCCAGGAGATACAGCAAACTTTCCATTGAACTGGAAGCTAAGACTTCCCCCTGGTCACTTTGGGCTTCTACTGCCCTTAAGCCAGCAGGCTAAGGAAGGAATAACAGTAGTAGGAGGAGTGATTGATCCAGACTACCAGGAGGAAATTGGACTTTTTCTCCACAATGGGGGCAAGGAAGATTATGTCTGGAAGCCAGGAGATGCTGTAGGGCGCCTTCTGGTGCTTACAATGTCCTATGAGTTAAGGTCAAGGAAACTCCAACAACCCAAACCATACAGGAAAATCAAATGGCCCAGACCCTCAGGAGATGAAGGTATGGGGTCACTCCTCCAGGGAAAGAGCCAAGACATGCAGGGGTGTCTTGCTGATGGTGGAGGAAATTACAGAATGGTAGTAGAAGAAAGGTAGTCATAAATATCACTGAGGCCACAGGACCAGTTGCAGAATGTGGATTACAATCGATATTTTCTATTTGGTTAAGAATGTGCTTGTTCATATATAATATATATAATATATATATATATATTATTATATATTATCAGATTAACTTTTGTTGTTCCCTTTTGAATGTGCAACTGAGATAAGTGATAAGTGTTGTCATATTGTCATATTTAGCGTTATTAGATACTGAGGACTAAGTGTTCCTCAAGACATTACCACCTACTCTAAATATAATGCTTTGCTATTGCACATGAGACACTTAACATGTTAGGTGGAAGGACCTCGCCATTGTTTGAAATTGACATTTAAGCATAACATAAGGAGAGGCTATTTATAGGGTGTCAAATTGACAAGGGGTGGACTGTGTATGGTTAATCCTGTGTGTCACCTTGACTGGACTAAGGAACAAATAAGAGAAAAAGGATCATTGCGATTGGACCACCTCAACCCGGATGGCCCACCCCAAATATGGGTGTTACCTTCTGCAGGCAGGCAGTATAAAAAATGCCTTGGCAGAGGGAGCTGGTCCCTTTTCTCCTGTGGCTTGCCTCTCTCTCTCTTGTGAGTTTGTCTTGCTGCTGTGATCAACTTTCGGATCCCAGTGTGTACTGAGACCAGCAGATGTCCTGGAATCCACCAGGCCTTCAGCACCAAATTGGGACTAGTGTGACATCCAGCCTTTTGGACTGACCAGTTCCCTGGCTTCTCAGCCGCTCCAGTGCGGTGCAGCTACTGTTGGACTACTTGAGTTCTGTCACATGAGCAAACCAATAAATTGTATATAGCTATATATTCGTCCTGTTGCTTCTGTTTCTTTAGAGAACCCTGACTAATACATATATGAAATGCTTTTCATAGTGTATAAGCTGATTTTGTATCTTTGCACTTTTCTGAAAAATGCTTGGGTTTTCTGATAGGATCATGTAACAAGAATTTGACTAATTCCTGTCCTATTTATGTACTCCATTTTTCTTTCTATTGAGAGGAACATGTAATTTTTGTCTTTAAGTTTGTGTATGTGTTGTTTTACATTCATCGACATGCATATATTGAGTTATCTTTGCTAAAATGACTTGTTCATGGGGCATTATATATTTTAAGTGTTTGAGTGTATCGCCTGCATGTATATAAGTACACCAATATTGAAGAATGCAGATGATGAGAAGAAGTCATCAGATTCCCCTGGAACTGGATTTACAGATGATTGTTGGTCACCATGGAGGGGCTGGGGTTCAAATCTGTTCTCCAAGAGCAGTGCATATTTTTTTTTTTTTTGGTTTTCGAGACAAACTGAATTCAACAATACATTAAAAAAAGCAGCAGTGAATATTTTTAATGTATTATTGAACTCAGTTTGTAAAGATGTTATTGAGAAATTTGCATATTCATGAGGGAAATTATTCCTCAAATTTTACTTTTTTGAGGATGACAATGGCTTTATTGAATGAAGTTGTTAGTATTCTCTCTCTCTCATCCTCTCCTCTCTAAACTCTCTCCTCCTCCGGGGAAGAAAACTCTCTCCTCTGTTATTTTTTTTTTTTTTTTTAATGGGTCTCCTAGTCCCCAGCTGGCCTGGAACTTGTGCTTTGTAGAACAGGCGGATCTGAACTCATAGGGTTCTGCCTGCCTCTTCGCCTTTTGGCTTGGATAAAGCCATGTGCCCCCATGCCCGGCTTAGTATTTCTTCTCTTACTAGCTCATGGAACAGTTGAAGGAGCATTGTTGTTAGCTCTCTTTAACCGTCTGGAAGATTTAGGCAGTAAATCTATTGCTGAGCTTACTTTGTTGGGAACAATCTTGTTACTCCTTTATATTCCTTATACTCCTGTTCCAGATCCATTTCATTAAAGTTTTGTATATTCTAATTTCATTTTGGTTGCTTATATGTATGGAGATATTAATCATATTTTTTAGATTTTTTAGAAATTTGTGAATATCCCTTTTAAGAATCCCCTAATGACTCTTTGGATTCATTGGAATCCATTAGTCTCCCTGTTTTTCCAACTCCAAAGTGTCAGTTTTTGTTTTTTGTTCTTTTTTTTCCCTTAGTTTGGCTAACAATGCATCGATCTTTGTTGTCTTCTGTAGGAACCTGCTCTCTAATTGATGGTATCTACTGCCATTTCAGTTTCCATTTCTCTTGTTTTGGTCCTGATCTTTATTACTTTTCCACTTGTAATTTCATTAAAAGAACTCAATGTGCATGATTAACATTTCATTCAAGTTGCCCTGGTTTTAATGTCGTACCATAACCTCTTGGATTTTTTGCTTGAAACTGCCTTAGCTATAACTCAGTTTCTACAAGTCTTCCTTTTAATCCCAACAAGTAATATCATTAAAAAAAAAAAAACTTCTCATTACCTCAATGACCCAGTTATTACTCAAAATTGTACTTTTTATATTACATATCTGTAGGGCATACATAACATCTTCTTTATACTTTAAGTGTAATTCAAATAAATTTGATAGTTAGTTACCTAACTTACAGATACATTCGAAGTCAGAACACAGAGTTGTTCCAGAGTTGACTGCAGCACACCTCTACATTTTCAGATACTGTCACTGGTGTTTATATGAAACCTAATTATTATTTTAATATACATATTTATTAGCATAATCCCTAGAGGTATTCAGTAATAGCTGTTACTACTGAAGTTACTTTATATACATTTTGTTTTCTAGCACACCATTTCTAGCACGACATTAGATTCAATTTTATTCTTGTTAGTTAAAATTTGGAATATGCTTAATATTTTTCATTTCCTATATAGATGACTAATTATACCATCTGGAATGCATATCTCTTTCACTTCTTTTATATTTCATCATTTATGGTTGAGTTTAATTTTGTGTTTGGAAATACCTCTTACATATTGCAAGTATTTGATCATCATATCGAATTTTAATATTAATTTTTTAACATTTAGACTTAAAATTTTTCCATTTAAGTATGTACTTTTGGTCATTATTTAGTCTCTTTTCTCTTCCACAGTCTTTTTAATCATTTACTATTAAGGTAATTTGCAAAAATCTCATATTTTAAAGAAGAAGATTATACAACTTAATAAGGTGGTGTCATATTCATCTCAGGTATTTGTTACATTCAAATTTTAGCAAAATTTTCCGGGAGTTAAAATCATGAGTTTAATAATGTGTTCAACAGTTGTTCCACTGATTTTTTTTTAAATCATATTGCATTGCCCAACAATATTCATTAGCTGTCTTAAGCACTTGGAAATGTGTTCCATATCATCCTTGCCTCCTAAGAGTGATGATGGATGTAGGAAAACATTCGTGCTTTCCAGTTTTCCTCAACAGATTTCCTGCTGTGGTCGCCCCCTCCCCCATGAGACAATTTCATTGGATTCAAATTCAGGATATTATGTTTTTATATTCCTTTTGACTTAGGAATTGCTTTGTATTTCTGTTTGTTTGCATTCATATTCCCTGCTTATTTGAATATTNTCTCTCTCTCTCTCTCTCTCTCTCTCTCTCTCTCTCTCTCTCTCTCTCTCTGTTGCTCTTTTTGAGATAGGGTCTCCCTGTAGTCCCCAGCTGGCCTGGAACTTGCTTTGTAGAACAGGCTGGACTTGAACTCATAGAGTTCTGCCTGCCTCTGCCTCCCATTTGCTAGGATAAAAGGCATGTGCCCCCATGCCCGGCTTAGTATTTCTTCTCTTACTAGCTCATGGAACAGTTGAAGGAGCATTGTTGTTAGCTCTTCTTTAACCGTCTGGAAGATTTAGGCAGTGAATCTATTGCTGAGCTTTACTTTGTTGGGAACAATCTTGTTACTCCTTTATATTCCTTAATACTCCTGTTCCAGATCCATTTCATTAAAGTTTTGTATTTCCTAATTTCATTTTGGTTGCTTATATGTATGGAGATATTAATCATATTTTTAGATTTTTAGCAAATTTGTGAATATCCCTTTTAAGAATCCCCTAATGACTCTTTGGATTTCATTGGAATCCATTTTAGTCTCCCTGTTTCCAACTCCAATAGTGTCAGTTTTGTTTTTTGTTCTTTTTTTTCCCTTAGTTTGGCTAACAATGCATCGATCTTTGTTGTCTTCTGTAGGAACCTGCTCTCTAATTGATGGTATCTACTGCCATTTCAGTTTCCATTTCTCTTGTTTTGGTCCTGATCTTTATTACTTTTCCACTTGTAATTTCATTTAGAAGAACTCAATGTGCATGATTAACATTTCATTTCAAGTTGCCCTGGTTTTTAATTGTCAGTATCCATAACTCTTTGATTTTTGTCTTGAAACTGCCTTAGCTATAACTCAGTTTCTACTAAGTCTTCCTTTTAATCCCACAAGTATATCATTAAAAAAAAAAAAAAACTTCTCATTTCCTCAATGACCCAGTTATTACTCAAAATTGTACTTTTTATATTACATATCTGTAGGGCATACATAACATCTTCTTTATACTTTAAGTGTAATTCAAATAAATTTGATAGTTAGTTACCTAACTTACAGATACATTCGAAGTCAGAACACAGAGTTGTTCCAGAGTTGACTGCAGCACACCTCTACATTTTCAGATACTGTCACTGGTGTTTATATGAAACCTAATTATTATTTTAATATACATATTTATTAGCATAATCCCTAGAGGTATTCAGTAATAGCTGTTACTACTGAAGTTACTTTATATACATTTTGTTTTCTAGCACACCATTTCTAGCACGACATTAGATTCAATTTTATTCTTGTTAGTTAAAATTTGGAATATGCTTAATATTTTTCATTTCCTATATAGATGACTAATTATACCATCTGGAATGCATATCTCTTTCACTTCTTTTATATTTCATCATTTATGGTTGAGTTTAATTTTGTGTTTGGAAATACCTCTTACATATTGCAAGTATTTGATCATCATATCGAATTTTAATATTAATTTTTTTACATTTATGACTTAAAATTTTTCCATTTTAGTATGTACTTTTGGTCATTATTTAGTCTCTTTCTCTTCCACAGTCTTTTAATCATTTACTATTAAGGTAATTTGCAAAATCTCATATTTTAAAAGAAGAGATTATACGAACTAATAATGTGGTGTCATATTCATCTCAAGTATTTGTTACATTCAAATTTTTAGCAAAATTTCCGGAGTTAAATCATGAGTTTAACTGTGTTCAACAGTTGTTCCCACTGATTTTTTTTTAAATCATATTGCATTGCCCAGCAATATTCATTAGCTGTCTTAAGCACTTGGAAATGTGTTCCATATCATCCTTGCCTCCTAAGAGTAATGATGGATGTAGGAAAACATTCGTGCTTTCCAGTTTTCCTCAACAGATTTCCTGCTGTGGTCGCCCCCTCCCCCATGAGACAATTTCATTGGATTCAAATTCAGGATATTATGTTTTTATATTCCTTTTGACTTAGGAATTGCTTTGTATTTCTGTTTGTTTGCATTCATATTCCCTGCTTATTTGAATATTTTCCTTGTGTGACAAGGTTTGTTATTTAAAGTCTCCTTCCCTGAAGCCTAGAATCTCACGTGGTTTTTGCCAGCTGTGCCATGCCTTCAGGCTCTGTGCTCAGATCTCATTGTGTCTTTCTCCTGGGCTTCTCTGCCTCTTTGTGATTTCCCACAAGGTTTACATCAGCTTGGCTTACTGCAGAGCTCTGCCTTCTGCTCCTGTATTTTCATGCTCACTGAGCTTTCCTCCTGAATGCAACTTGCTTTCCTTTTCAGAGATTTCATATTGTTTTTCTTCTTTTGTCATCCCCACTGTTGTACGAGCTGACATTTATCAATTCCTCATATTCTTTCAGAGAAAATTTCAAATATATTGTACAGCTGAGCCTGATCAGGTGTCTCTCAAGTTTTCTTTGACGTAGTTTGATGTTTTTATTCTTTCAGACAATTTTTCTTGGAGACAAATCTCACTATGTAGCACTGACTTGTCTGAAACTAACCATGTAGACCAGGTCAGCCTCCAACTCATAGAGATCCACCAGCATCTGCTTCTCAGATCATGGGATACAAGGCATGTGCTGTCATGCCCGGCCCTAGAATAATCTTTACAAAATAGTAACTACTGAAAAAAAAATTAACTATAAGGAATTATGGATAAAAATTACATAACAAAAGAATTGTTTTGCCACTGGTAATTATGAACAAATGAAAAATATTTATATAAATATTTTCATCATTTAAGTATACAATTTTCTTTGGATTATTTAATAATTGCATTCTTTTAACACTAACCCTTTAAACTTTGTATTATATTTTTGTATTTATGTTTGTATTTGTAGCTGTGTTGGAAACATGTTATGTATGTAGACATCAGAGAAAAAAATTGGATGAATTGTTTCTCTTTATCTGGTTACTGGGGATCAGGTCACGTGTTCAGGCTTGGTGGCAAGTGTCTTTACCTGGTTAGCCATCTTGCAACCCAACCATATTCTAATATGAACATCTTATACACAATTAGAATCATGTAACTGTGAGAATCATTAAAAATTGTATGTTTGCAGCCAGGAGTGGTGGCACACGCCTTTAATCCTAGCACCCTGGAGACAGAGGCAGGCAGATCTTTGTGAGTTCAAGGCCAGCCTGGTCTACAGAGTGATTTCCAGGACAGCTGAGGCTACAGGGAGACCCTGTCTCGAAAAGAACAACAACAACAAAAAATTGTACGTTTGCTTCCAAATTACAAATTACCCGAGACTAGAATTTTTAAATGAAAGCTTATGTGAAATAGTAAATAAAATGATAAATGTATATAATTATATGTTCTAAATGGAATAGTTAGACCAGTATTTCTATGTATCTTCTAAGTTATTGTGCCTACGAACTAGAGAAAATAAAGATTAGATTTTTTAGGCAACCATTTCATAATTTATTTTGATTTAAGTCATATTTTTAAAAATTATTCATTCTATATTAGTTCATTTATTTTTAATTCATGTAAAGTTGTGTAAATAAAAATAATAAAGACAAATATAGGTAGCTAGTGAAATTAGTATTAATTATATAAATATTTAGAGGTTTTATATACATACCCCATTTTAATTTAAACCATGTAATTTATAAAATTATTTTCCTTTATTCTACATAATTTTTAATCATTTTTTATTTTTATTTTATATGTATGTGTGCCTGCAAGTATGTTACTGCATTGATGTTGTCAAGTCCTTGAAGAGGTCAGAAGTGGGTATCAGATTCCCTGCAACTGGGGTTACAGATGTTTGTCATATAGGTTCTATGATTTGAACCAAGATCTTCTGCAAGAGCAGCTAATGCTCTTAATTTCTGAGCCATCTTGCCAGCCCCTCTTCTACATATTTTTATCTTTTTCTTCTTATAGTATTTTTTCTTGAGCTTCTGATCTACCTTTTTTCTGATTTCTGAGTTTTGAAAGTGTTTGAAATTTGTCTTGTAACAAGATGGTGAAGTATAAAGGGAGAATGGAATCTCACAGAGTTTGAACTACATGGTGAAGAAAGGACTTTTTTTAATTTACAGGACTTTCTTCAGCTTCTCTTTGAGGTGTTTAAAAAGGAGAAATATTTAATAATTCTGGTTAGGAATTATAGATTGGCCCTACAATATTAATGGATGGAATGTCATATGCGTGCATTTTGTACTTCATAGACATCTTGTTCATGCAAACTGAAGAACATTTCAACCAAAATAAATAGGTATTTAGAGAAACATAAAAAAGGGCATGGTGGCACACGCCTTTAATCCCAGCACTTGGGAGGCAGAGGCAGGCGGATCTTTGTGAGTTCAAGGCCAGCCTGGTCTACAAAGCGAATTCCAGGACAGCTGGGGCTACAGGGAGACCCTGTCTCGAAAAGACAAAAAAAAAAAAAAAAGAAAAGAAAAAAATACTCTTCAAATTAGTATTTTGATTGAGACACAACTTAAAGCTGTTGTCATAAGAACAGATACAAAATAGAGACAGAATACATATCCATGAACACAAGCCCTTTGTATTGTTTGGATATCAAATATCCCAAATGTGACATATGGATTTGCTGCAATCTCAATAAAAATTTGAATTTTGGTATTAATTAGTGTAAAATTTATGAGAAAGTCTGTCAAACCAGAAGAATCTAGGCATTCTTAAATGACAAATCAATGTGCTGACATGGATCCAACTGCAGACTACTCTAAAGCATTAATAATAGTAGAAAAATAAACATGTAGGAAATAGAAGAGAAAATGTATATAAATACACCAGACAACTATGATTTATTTGTCTTCAACAAAGGAACAAAGGAAGAATATTGGTTAAGGGGCTGGAGAGATGGCCTAGTTGTTAAGAGTGCCAACTGCTCTTGCAGAGGACCCGAGTTTGATCCCCAGCACCCACATAGCTGCTGAGAACCATCTTTAACTCCAGTTCCATGAGAATCCTACACCTTCTTCTGACTTCCATGGCATTGCATGACACAGGTGCACAAACCTACATGTACACAGTACATTCATACACATAAAAATTTTTTTTAAAAAGAATCTCGGTTACAACAAAGATGATAGAAGAATTGGCTAAACTCTGTCACCTTTTCAGTCATAAACCATAGATTTGTCACAATAAGTCAAGACAAAATAGATCTCTGATATATATGCAAAATTGAAACTATGTGGCTTTTGGAGAAAAACATAAATCTGAGTTTAATGATAGTGTTTTTGAAAAAAAAACTAAGGAAGATAAGCTGGATACCATTAGATATTTTAAAAAAAACTATAAGCTACAGCTTTGTAAAAGTCTGGTAAGTAAATAAGAAGACAAAACCCAAGTAGGAGAAAAATTTTTATTAAAATACCAATCAGGAGAGGTTGTATTTACAAAATAAAACCAAATCTTTTTTTTTTTTTTTTTTTTT
>VZQC01012742.1:449600-584731 GCA_009823505.1 Rhizomys pruinosus | reverse complement strand
TTTTTTGTCTTTTTGAGACAGGGTCTCCCTGGAGCTCCGGCTGTCCTGGAACTCACTATGTAGACCAGGTTGGCCATAAAAACAAATCTTTAAAGGCCAGCAAATATACACTAACAACATTGTTAAATGCTGATACAATTTCTTGATGGAAATCACTCCAATGTATTTATAAATGACCAGCTGGCAGTTAAGAAAGTTATTTGACAGCTTTCATCATTAGAAAGATAAATAGGTAGATGAATGACAAGAGAGAGATGATAGATGGTAGATAACAGATAGAGGGGTAGATAGATGATACAAAGAATGATAGGTAGATAGATAGATGATAGATAGAAAGATAGATAATAGGTAGATGATAGATAGGTAGATAGATAAATAGATGATAGAAAGTTAGATGAGAGGTAGAGATAAACAGATGATAGATAGATGCATACTTACATATGTACATATATAAATTATAGATAGATGAGAAATAGGCAATCAAGTACAACAATTATTAAAAATTCTAAAATATGTACAATTCCATGTTCTGGTAAAAGGGAAAGTTATTTATGTGTGAGGTGTGTAAAACTAAACAGTCAGATGTGAAGATGTTTCACCAAATTTTACAAAGTTTAAACAGTTTGAACACAGATATATTAGTTAAAGTAAAGCTACTGATCAAAATTATTTAAAAGATGTGACCATACATAAGTAAAAGTGCTTATAATTCCAATAATATGACCTTATAAAAAAAAGACAACAATTACATATTAAAACTACAAATAGCTGACATAGATTTAAGAGTAGTGGGATATCCAAATGTGGTAGGTCATTCGTTAAAACCCAGCAGTCAGGAGATAGAGGCAGGCAAATATCTGTGAGATCTGAGCCAGCCTGGTCTACATCACAAGTTCCAGGTCAGGTTCAGCTACAAGGAGACTCTGTCTTAAAAGCAAATAAACAATTAACAACCAAAAAGTGCAGTGGCATGAAGAAGCAGCTCAGTACTCTTTTTAATCCTATTGAAAGTGTGTGTGGGGGGGTACAGTGATAGAAACATGAAAAATGAATAAGGTTGTTAAAGGTGAAGGGGCGTATGAAAAAGCAATGCAAATTGAAGATCACCTTATACTTTTTCCAAACTTATCCTGAGCATACAATAAAGTAATATTTCCTAAAGCTGTTGTTAATAAAAGAAGTACAGTTATGACCCTCACATTTATGAACAAAACCACATAATATATTTCTGATTAGATGTGCGTGCTCACATATATGTGGTTGCATGTAAATGCATGCATGTGCATACAGAATACAAGAATCTTCAATTACTCTTCTTTTTTAAATTTTTTTATTAATTTTATTTATTTCTGAATGTGTATGAATGTACTGTCTGCATGCAAGTCGGTGCACCTGTGTCATGCAACACCGCGGAGGTCAGAAGAGGGTCTTAGATTCCCCTGGAACTGCAATTACTCTTCTACCTTATTCATACTCAGAGCTCAGAGATACAGCTAGTCTGAAAAGCCAACTTGCTCTGGAAATTCCTTGACTGAAATAAGAGGATGGTCCCCATGTTCACTCAGGAAATAAGTCAGTGGTGGAGACCCAAACACTGGTCCCCAGGCCTGTTCAACAAGCATTATACCTACTAACTCACATAACCAGCACTCATTTATTTTAATGTCAGCCTGGATTTGTTTTATGTTATACTAACTATTCTCAAAGTTCAAAGCACTCTTCTGAAAATACCTGAATTATATTTACTTCAATTAATAAATACCACTGATATGTATTTTGGGAAAAAGAAATTATGAAGTAACAGTGAACTTGAACATTTTGCCTCCACTCATTCACTAGTGTGGAACTCTCCATGTCTGACAGACAAATTAAAATCCTGCTAATAAGCAGGGAGTAGGCTGTGCTTACCTTTGAGAGTTCACCTTTGAGAAAAGGGTTTAATATTTGAGTTCCATGTCCTACAAAAGTAAACTTAGTTCCTGCAAACCCTTCTCAAAAGTTTTGTTTGTTTGTTTGCCAGTGGAAAGACAAGTTAAAAAATACTAGGCATTTAATAAATATATCTCTAAAGAACAAGTATACTACTTCAAGATGTTAATGGGAAAAAGTCCTCGGTATACAGCAAAATTCTCTGACTTTCAAAAGGAATTTGATTGGCAATCTACCATTCCTTCTCAATATAAATGAATGTATATTCCTTTATTAACTTCACAGTAGTACACATGGTTTTCATAAGAGAAAATAAACATCAAATTATTATCATTGAATATTACTTCATGTTTATGAATCTCACTTGTGAAAGATGATAATTTAATTTAAATTTGTTTTTCAAAACCCAGAGTTCCCTGGAGTCTGGAGAGACTGCTCAGTGGTGAAGAGCACTTACTGCTCTCAGAGAGGACCTGAGTTAGTTTCTGAGCATCCACATTAGGTCATTCGAAATTACCTGAAATCCTTATTCCAGAGCATCTGATGCATTCATCTGGTCTATGCACATATTAAGCCATACAGGCACAAAAATATACCCATCAAAGATAAATAATTCTTTAAAATAAGCCAAGTTGCCTATTAAAACAGTAAGAATTTCATTAGTTATGTGATAAAAAGTATAGTCACATAAAAGTACCACCGCTCTTACAGAGGACCCGGGTTCGATCCCCAGCACCCACATGGCGGCCGAGAACCGTCTGAAACTCCAATTCCAGGAGAACTCCAGTTCCAGGGGAATCCGACACCCTCTTCTGACCTCCGCGGCCTTGCACGACACGGGTACACAAACTTGCATACAGACAGTACATTCATACAAGTACATAAATAAATAAAATTAATAAAAAACTTTTTAAAAAAGTACCACTGGGCATATTTGCAGCCTAAATTTATAGGTTTATCAGCCAGTTTGCCCAGAATCAGAGCTCAACCAAGAGATAAGTATAGACATGCAGAAAGAAAATTTTAGGTTCCAGAATACAGCCTGTAAATAAACAACACAATTGTGTACAAAGAGGAGTTTTAGCATGAGGAAATGGTGAAGAAAATTATAGAGCCTGATCCAGGCATGGTGGCATATACCTTTAATCCCAGGACTCAGGAAACACGGCAGGCTGATCTCTGTGAGTTCAAGGCCAGCCTAGTCTACATAGTGAGTTTCAGGCCGTACCCAGCGCTACAGAGAGAAGAGAGAGAGAGAGAGAGAGAGAGAGAGAGAGAGAGAGAGAGAGAGAGAGAGAGAGAGAGAGACTGCAGTCTTTTATTTTCTGCACTCTGGCCAGTTGTGGCTTTCTGTGTTATCCACCATCTGTTGCATTAGGAAGCTTGGCTGGTGAGAGTTGAGAGATACATTACTCTGCATTCCAGATCCTGTTCCACTCTGTTCCCAGAGTATTAGACATGAAGGTTGTCTTCAACATGTGTCAGTTGGGCACCTCATAGATATTTATTCCCTGCATTGGCTCAGTTATGGAACACTGTAATAATTTTCATACTTTGCAAAAGGAAGCAGCTTTGATTACTGGTGAGAGGTACATTTGTCTGTAAACATAAGAATACATATTTAGAATAAAGTAAGAAATTATATGGTCTAAGGATGTATGCCAATAATGTTGTTTGCTGGGTCATTCATGGTTGTTTATTAGGTTTTACATCTGGGTAGGACTTTGACTGGTTTTTTCCCCCCTTGTCAGCATGGATAGTAGTATCCTCTGCTAATATGAGAACTAGTCTTCAGGGCAGAGATTCCAATTCAGTTCCAGCTTGTTCACTCCAAATACTATGTTGGAAGTATATCCTGCAGTCAGCAGTACATTCCTATCATCAAGTTCTGGGAGACAATCAAATGCTGTGGAAACAGCCTGTCTTATTTTGGAAGAGTGATTTGGACTACCATGACCAATACATTCAAGGGAGATTTCCTTTCCCTGATACTGTGATTTTTGTTATCTAGCCTTCAGGTATATACATACATGAACATACATATTAGACACACACACACACACACACACACATACACACAATGTGTTTGTTCATGCATGCTCATAGTTGTGAGCTAATACATTTCCCTCTGGGTTTTCACATCACCCAAGCATTATGTAGCTCTCCTCCCTCTCCCCTTCTGTAACATTCCCTCTTCCTTCCCCAGTTAAAATACTGCCATTTTCGCTATTTCCTCATTGGTGTCACCTCCCTTATTATCTCCTGTCTCTTGTGCTCTTAGTAATTATTTATCCCTGTAATTTATTTCCATTTTCTTAGCTTCTGTGGCTACATCAAAACATATATTCACATCTAAGAATTTTGAGATATCTACAAATGAGATATTTTTTAAATATGTTACTTCACTTAGTATAACAGTTTCTAGTTTTATCTACTTACCTTCAAATTTCATGTTTTCATGTTTATTTATGGCTTAGCAAAATTCCATTGTGTGAATATACTAGACATATCCATGAAGATAAAAAACATTGCAAAGAACTTGAATTAGATAAGTCCAGAACAGAACCAACCTTCATGGTATATCATAGTGAAAACACTAAATGTATAGAACAAAGAAAGAGTGTTGAAAGCTGCGAGGGGAAGGCAACAGTTTACAAAAACAAAACCCTTAGAATTACAGTTGAATTTTCATCATATAAAACACATTGTTACCCAGGATTATCAGAACATTCTTTCATTCTAAGAACAGAATCTATGGCACTCATCTAGATCCAGCACATTCTGCCAAGGCCTTTGCAAGCCTGATGGGACGTGCCCGCCCCTCCCTCCACATCCTGCCCAACAAGAGCAGAAAGCAGAAACTAACTGCCTAGTCTTCCCCCAAAAGATGAAGCACCTGCTTGGACTCGATCAAGGGACATGGAATCAGACCACCAGCAGCGAACTCTCCAGAAGCTACGGGCTCGGCTGGTCACAGTCAACAACCCTCACAAGGTGGGTAAGACTTTCAAGAAACTCTTTAGGTTGCGCACTGAAACTGAGGTTCTAGCTAAGTTTGGCCTCAGGAAGATAGTCAAGCATGCTGAGAAACATGGATGATTGTCGCCTTGGCCCATACTTTGGTGGGCACGTGGCCCACTCTGTTCCATGTGGGGACCAACTCCGACCATGAACCCCAGGACTCTGAACTGAACCCATAGGCCAGGAGCCCCAGAAATGCTCCAAAGGATAACGAGGTCTCCCAGCCTGGTATGCCCAGGGGAGACACAGAAGAGCAGACTGATTCCTGCAGCCTCACTGGGGAAGTGTTTGAAATTGGTGAAAGTGGACTGAATCACTCTGAGAGCCCTGTGGAGCTATAGAAGAAGGCAGCACCACGTAAAGACACAGCAGCAGCCAGGGACACCACAGCTGCTGTTCCAGGAGCTCCAGGCACACACCCCTTGCTGTGGGGAACAGGAGTCCTCCTCCTGCTTCCAGCCAGACACTGGCCTGGAGAAGAGTGTGCATCTGACTCCCTGCTCCAGCCCAAAGTCCCCACAGCAGAAGGACACTTTGCAAGAGGGTCCAGCCTGGTCTTTTGAGGCTTACCCCAATGCACAGGGCTCTCCCAGGAGCAAAAGGAAAAAAATGTTTCAAGCAAATGACACAAGGAGGTGTTGCAGTTCTAATATGTGAAAAAAAAAAGACTTGAAAGGAAGCAACACACATCTATCAATAATAACCCTATATTTTAATGGTCTAAACTCTCCAATTGGATTAGGAAACAGAATCTTTCTATATGCTATCTACAAGAAACCCATCTCACCCTCAAGAACAGACACCAACTTAGAGTGAAGGGATGGAAAAAAATATTCCAAGCAAATGGTACCAAGAAACAAGAAGGACTGGCTATTCTTTCTTTTTTTCTTTATTAGGCTGAAAGATGTCATGATTTCCTTAAGGAATTGTTTGAAGTGTTCTCCTTGGCAAGCCCAAGAACATTCTGTCCTACCTTTGTGGCTATTCTAATATCAGACAAAATAAACCTAGAGTAACATTAATCAGAAGAGACAAAGAAGGTCATCACGTCCTTATCAAAGGAACAATTAACTATGAAGACTTCACAATCCTAAATGTTCATGCAACAAACTGTGGTGCACCTAACTTTATAAACACTACACTGCAGAACCTCAAGACACAGATTAATCCCAGCATGCTAATAGTGGGGGACTTCAATACCTGACTGAGCACCTTGGATAGATCAGCAGGACAAAACAATAAACCAACATCAGAACTGAACAATACAATACACCAAATGAACCTCACAGACATCTACAGAATATTCCACCCAAACACCAGAGAATATATTTTCTACTCAGCACCTCAGGGAACATTCTTCAAAATTGACCACATACTGGGACACAAAATAAATCTCAACAAATACAAAAGAATTGAAATAATTTCATGGATTCTATCAGACCACAGTGCAATAAAGCTTAATATGAACACCAGAATAAGCCCTACTAGCTACAAGAACACATGGAGTCTAAACAACAGAATCCTTAATAATGAATGGGTCAGGGAAGAAACAAAGATTGAAATAAAAGTATTCATGGAACTGAACAAAAAAGACAATGCAACACAACAAAACCTGTGGGATGTCATCTCTCTTTATTGCTACATAAAAATCTATTGTGTAGATGTACCACAGTTTCATTATCCATTTCTCAGTTGAGGGTTATTTGGGTTGGTTCCAGCTCTTCCCTACTGTGAAGAGAGCTGCAATAAACATGGCTGTGCATGTATCTCTGTGGTAGGATGAGTCTTGTGGTTACATACCCAGGAGTGGTATAAGTGGGTCAGGTGAGACAAATTTTGAGTCTTTAAGGGTTCTCAACACTACTTTCCATAGTGGTTGTATTAGTCACTTTTCTGTTGCTGTGATAAACCACCATGAGCAAGGACACTTATAAAATGAAGAGTTTATTTGAGCTTACAATCGATGGTTCCAGGGAATCAGAGTCCATTGTGGCAGGAGGCATGGTGTCCTGGGCTGGAGCAGCAAGCCAAGGGTCACATCTCACAATAAGCACCATCAAGAGAGAGAGAGAGTGGAGACTGCAAGGCTTGTTAAATTCACTAAGCCCACCCCCAATGACCTACTTCCTCCAGCACAGCCACACTTTCTAAGACCTCCAAGAACAGTGCCACCAACTGGAAACAAAATGTCTGAATACTTAAAGCCTATGTGGGATACTCTCATTCAAACCACCAGAGTGGTTGTACGAGTTTACATTCCCACCAGTAGTGAATGAGTGTTCCCATTTCCCCACATCCTTTCCAGGATTTTGTGTCTTCTGTTTTCTTGAATTTAGCTAGTCTTATCAGAGTGACATGATACCTTAAAGTGGTTTTAACGTGCATTTCCTTAATTATTAATGATGTTGAACACTTTTTAAGATGTTTCTCAGCCATCTTTACTTCCTCGCTGGTGAAGTCTCTGTTCAGCTCTTTACTCCATTATTTGTAGGTCACTTGTTTTTGTACTTCTTGTATTTTGAGCAGTCTATATATTCTTGACATTAATGCTCTGTCAGATGTATCATGGGTGAAGGTTTCCTCCCACTATAGGTTTTTCTCTTCACATGCTTGATGGTTTCTTTTGCTGTACAGGTTTTGAGTTTGAAGAGGTCTCATTTGACAACTGTTGATCTTATTTCCTGCACAGCTGCTGTTTGATTTAGAAAGTGTTTCCCTAGGTCTATGTCTTGTAGTTTGCTACCAACGTTTTCTTTTTTTTTTTTTTTTTTATTTATTTTTGTATGTGTATGAATGTACTGTCTGCATGTAGGTCTGTGCACCCGTGTCGTGCAATGCCATGGAGGTCAGAAGAGGGCGTCGGATACCCCTGGAACTGGAGTTCTCCTGGAATTGGAGTTTCGGACAGTTCTTGGCCTCCATGTGGGTGCTGGGGACCGAACCTGGCTCCTCTGTAAGAGCAGTCGGTGCTCTTAACCGCTAGGCCACCTCTCCAGCCCCGCCAACGTTTTCTTTTATCATCTTCAGAGTTTCATGCTTCATGCTGAGGTCTTTGATCAACAGGAGTTGATTTTTGTACAGGGTGAGAGGTAGGGGTTTAATTTTGTTCTTCTGCAAATGGTTATCCAGTTTTTCCAGCACCATTTGCTGAATATGCTATCTTTCTTTCATTGAAATTTTTTGGATTCTTGGTGGAACATGAGGTGGCTGAAATTGTATGAGCTCAAGTTTGGATCCTCAATTTTGTTCCATTGGTCAACGAGTCTGTATTTGTTCTAATACAAGGCTGTCTTTATGACTATAGCCATGTAATATAGTTTGAAGTCTAGTAAAGTGATCCCCTCTGTATTGCACTCTTAATTCAGGGTTGCTTTAGCTATTCGGAGTATTTTTTTTTCCATATGAATTTAAGGATTTTTTTCCAAGGTTGTGAAGAAACCCATGGGGATTTGAATTGGGATTCCACTGAATCTGTATATTAATTTGGGCAGAATGGACATTTTTACTACATTAGTTTTTCCAATCTATGAGCATGGGAGGTCTTTCCATCTTTTGATGTTACTTACCTTCAATATCCTTCCTTCTACAGGGGTTGAAAAATTTTGTTGTAGATGTCTTTGGTGTCTTTGCTTAGGTTTGTTCCAAGATATTTAATTTTTTTGAGGCAATTGTAAGAAGTTCTCCTTATATTCCTTCTCCAATTGCCTATTGTTGGTGTAAAGAAAGGCTACTGATTTTTCTAGTTTAATTTTGTATCCTGCCATTTTACTGAAACTCTTAATCATTTCTAGGAGTTTTCTGGTGGAGTTTTTAGCATGTCTTAAGTAAACTATCATGTCACATGCAAAAAGGGATAGTTTAACTTCCTTTTTCCAATTAGTACTCCTCTGATTTGCTTTTCTTGCTTTATTGCTCTAAAAGTGTTTTAAGCATTATATTGAAGAGGAGTGGCAATAGGGGGCAGTTTTGCTGGGTTTCCACCTTTAAGGGGAATGTTTCTAGCTTGTCTCCATTCAGGATGATGTTTGAAGTGGGTTTGTTGTATATGGGTTTGATTATGTTAAGGAATATTCCCTTCAGTCCAATTCCCTCTAGAACTTTAAACATGAAGGGATACTGGATCTTATCAAAGGCTTTTACTGCATCAATTGAGAGAATCATTTGAGTTTTCTCTTTCAGTCCATTTATGTGTTTTATGATATTTATTGATGTATGTATGTTGAACCATCCCTGAATCCCTGGTATGAATCCAACCTCATCATGATGGATGATCTATTTTATGTGAATCTGTATTCAATTTGCAAGTATTTTGTTGAGAATTTTTGCATCTATGTTCATTAATGACAGGGGTCTATAATTTTCTTTTTTGGTTTTGTCTTTGCCTGGTTTTGGTTAGAGTGATGTGGGCTTCATAGAAGGAATTTGGGATATTTCCCTCTGTATCCTTCTGAACAGTTTGAGTATTAATGGTTGTAAGACTTTAAACGTTTTATAGAATTATGCTGTGAAACCACCTGGGCCTGGGTTTTTTTTAATTGGGAGGTTTTTATTATATGTTCAATTTCCTATAATATTATGTGTGTGTATAAACTGTCAATCTCTTCTTGGTTAAGCTTTGTTTATTCCCAGGATTTCAGATATTCATCCATTTCTCTTAGGTTTTCAAATTTAGTAGAGTATAAGTTTTTGAAGTATTCTTGTATGATTGTCTGGATCTTTCCTTTGTTGTGATGTTCCCCTTTTCATCATGAATACTATTGATTTGGAGTTGCTCTTTTTTTCTTTTGGTTAACTGTGCTAGAGGTCGGTCTATCATGTTTATCTTTTTAAATCTCTAGCTTTTTGATTCATTGATTCTTTGTATTGTTTCCTTTGTTTCCATTTCATTGATTTCTGTTCTAATTTTTGTTATTTCTTTCTGTCTGTTGCATTTAGGGTTCATTTGTTATTGATTTTCAAGTGTTTTTAGCTGCAGTGTTAGATCATTTATTTGTTTCCTTTCTTTTTTTTTTTAATGTGGGAACTTGGGGTTATAAATTTTCTGCTTAGGACTCCTTTTAAAGTATCCCACAGGTTTTGTTGTGTTGTATTGTCTTTTTAGTTTAGTTCCATGAATACTTTTATTTTGTTTGTTTCTTATTTCTTCTCCAACCCATTCATTATTCAGTATTGTGTTGTTTAGTCTCCATGTGTTCTTGTAGATAGTAGGGCTTATTCTGGTGTTAATGTTGAGCTTTATTGCACTGTGGTCTGATAGAATGCGTGACATAATTTCAATCCTTTTGTATTTGTTGAGATTTCTTTTGTGTCTCAGTATGTTGTTGATTTTGGAGAATGTTCAGTGAGTTGTTGAGTAGAAAGCATGTTCTCTGGCGTTTGGGTGGAATATTCTGTAGATGTCTGTGAGGTCCACTTTTTGTATTGTATTGTTCAGTTCTGATGTCTCTCTGTTAACGATTTTGTCTGGTTGATGTGTCCAAGGGGCCCGGTGGGGTATTTAAGTGTGCTGGAAATAATGTGTGTTTTGACGTCCTGCAGAATTGTGTTTATAAAGTTTGGTGCTCCTGATTTTGGTGCATAAACATTTAGGATTGTGAAATATTCATGGTTAATTTTTCCTTTGATAAGGATGTAATGGCTTTCTTTGTTCTGATTAATTTTACTCTGAGGTCTATTTTGTCTTATATTTGTATAGCAATTTCTGCTTTCTTTTTGGTACCATTAGTTTAGAATATTTTTTCCATTATTTCACTTTAAGTTGAGTTTCTTGTATACAGCATATAGATGGATTCTGTTTCTTAATCCATTCTCCCAGTCTATATCTTTTGATTGGGGAGTTTAGACCATTAATATTTAAGCTTCTTGAGAGATGTGTATTGCTTCATTTCACTTTATTTTTTGATTGCATTCTTGGTCTTAGTTTGTATTTCTGCTGTTATGCTTTTATTAGTCTCTCTCTTTAGTTGCTTGAGGATAGTTGCTCCTTTCCTCTGTTCTCTGAATTGCTTCAAGTATTTTCTGTAGTGTTGGGGTTTTTTTGCCATGTAGTCTTTGATTTTGTTTGTGTCATGAAAGATTTTTCTTTCTCCTTCTACTATAATTGATATTTTGCAGGGTATAGTAATCTGGGTTGGCGTCTAAAGTCATTTAGCACTGGGAATACTTTGGTTTTGTTTTTCTGGCTTTCATAGTTTGCATTGAAAAGTCAGCTGTAATTCTGATGGGTTTCCCCTTATATGTAAGTTGTTGTTATTCTCTGGTGGCTTTCAGTATTTTGTCTTTGTTTTGAGAATGTAGTGTTTTAACTATGATATGGCATGGGGAATTTCTTTTCTGGTATTGTCTATTTGGTGTTCTCTGTGCTTCTTGTATTTGTATGAGTTTGTCTTTTTTTCAGTTTGGGGAAATTTTCTTCTCTTATTCTATTGATGATCTGATCAATACCGTTTTCTTGAGATTCTTTTCCTTACTCTATCTCTGTGATGTATAAATTTGTTCTTTTTATAGTGCCCCATGTTTCTTGGTTGTTCCAATCGAGTTATTTTTTCATTATTCATAATCTTTACTTGAGCATTCTAGTTGTTCCATCTTATCCTGTAGGTCTTTTTCTGCTTTGTTCGTTCTGCTTTTGAGGCTTTTCCCCATCCTTTCCTGTTGATTGGATGAGTGTTCAGCTTCCTTTTTCATTTCATTCTGTGATTTCTTTAGCATTTCCACTTCCTTTTGGAGCTTGTCATTCTCTTCTTGGAGCTCCTTGCTTCAGTGGTCAGTTTCTTTTTGCATTTCAACCTGTGATTTTTTTCAGTTTCCACTTCCTTCTGGAGTTTGTCATTCTTTTCCTCTGCTTCTTTCTAGAGTTTATCATTCTTTCCTTCTAGTTCCTTCCTGAGTTTTTCATTCTCTCCCCTTCTTTCTCTGATTTGTTCTTTATATTCTTTTATTTCCTTGAATATGTCTACAATTGTTCTTCTAAAGTCTGTGTCTTGGTTTCCTTCCAGGGAGATCTCATTGTAGGGAACTTCTGTAGGACTGTTACAGTGTGGTATGGATTTATTATGAGTTTTTCCCATATTGCTGTTTTTTCTTTGTGTTTTGGGAATGTGAGTTTGGGTTTTTTTTTTCTTTGTTTGGATTCTGGTGCTAGACTCAAATATTAATATGGAGGACTGTTTGATCACTCACTCTGTTTTCTGCTGGTCAGTTTCTCTACATTGAATGTGCAGCTTAGAATCACTAACACTGTGACAACTGGATTGTCTCCAGAACAGCACCACCAGCTTGAGTTGGAGAAGGGTACCAGGCCCATTTGCTGGTACCCTGTGGTCCTGCTATATGACTTTCTAGCTCTGGCCATGGTGAACCCTGGTACATGAGGTTGGAGCTTTCCAGATGCTCCTAAGGCATGAGGGGAGGGGGAGCACCAGTCAGTTCTGCCTCACCTGTCAGCCTCACTGATATCCTGCTGCCTACCTGTCTAGCTCCACCCACACTGCTTTGCAAGCTTGCACCTGAGGTTGGGGCTTTCCAGGTGCTCCCATTTTTTTTAATTAAGTCTTCACATCTGAAATGGCCTATATTCTTTTTAGTTTACGATTTTCTTTGGATACTCTTAGCTCTTTATATCATAATATATTTAAAATCAACTTGATATACCATAGAAGAATTTAGAAATAGGATAGTTTATATTTTATTTATACTTCATGTTTTTATGTTAATTTTTATTGAGCACATTTCTTACAACATTTCTTAATCAAATTTAGACTCATTCCCCCATCCATGCCTACGCTTCACTCCCTTCCTTCCCCTGCTCCAGAGCTCATGGATCATGGATTCTGCATTACATGTTAAGTCCTGTCTTGAGTCATTTTCTCAGTCTTTTTTAACCTTTTCAATGCAGAAGTTTACTGTTTTGGTCAGTTCTTTGAACAAGTTTTTTCTTTCTCTTTTTTTGTTCCCTTTAATTTTATGTTACTACAAAATATGAATATATACACTCCACACATAAATCAAAATTACAAAGCCTGAAAATAAACTCTTGGTTAGTTCCAAAACATGTTTAGGGATTCATATTTTGACAGTAAACTTGCATGCAGGTAAAAAGAAATATAACTTTAGCAAGTTGATGTATGTTTTAATGCACTTTTTTTTGAAGGTTGTATAAGAATTTAATATAAATTTTACTATTAGTTTCCAATGTAAGCTATACATTATTTTAATATTTCAGTAAATCGGGGATTATATTTCATGTTTTTAAGCATTCAACCTAGTAAAAATGATTGTTACTTTATGGTGCTAATCTTTAAACCCAGAATCTGATGTATACGAGGCAAGTGCTGTACCATTAAGCTATAATTCTACCAATGAGAGTATAACTGGAAACTGAAGAGATGAATTAGAGGCTAAGAGCATTTGCTGGTCATACAAAGGACTGTGTTTGGTTTTCAGCACACTCTTTGTAGCTTACAAACATCTGTAATTCCAATTCAAGGGGACGTGAAGCCCTCTTCTGGCCACCATATGCATCAGGAAGGAAGTTGGATTATGTACACACACACAAAGGGACACATAAAGGTAAACATCTTTAAATATTTGAAAATAACATTCAATTTCTATCTAATGTCTTTAAATATTTGAAAATACTTTATTGCATTTCTATCAATATTAATTATTATTTAATTTTAAAAGACATTTGGATATGTTGCTATTATATCTGTATGCATTATTTATAGGCCTATTTGACTGTAGTCTGGAAATATTATCGGAATATTCTCAAACTATAAAAAACTATGGATTTGTTAGATTTTCACAGATAGATATTTATTCATTTGTCCCTCTGACCACTTAGAATGGTGTGTTTCATGTTCTCTGATCCTTAAACTATTTCCAGGCTATTGAAGTGCATTCATTGTTTAGCTTCCTACTGCTTTATTTTAATTTGTGAGAATGTATTGTTATCATACAGATTTTATAATATAAGCTTGATTTATTAGTTTATAATGTGAAGTCATGCTTTAGATAAATAATATGGAATCACCAACTCATGATATTGTTTTACTTCTTTTATGTTCAAATATTTTAGTATTCATTTCATGTATTCTTTGTATATATAGATTTTAAACAATGAATTTTAATAGGATATAATATATGTTGCATTTTTTTTATCTTTTAAATGTATATATGTATACAAAACGAATAATTTGTTTACTTCTTTCTACCTAGATCAGCTTCTTTTCTACTTGTCATGAATTTTATCTTCTTGTTTATTGAGAAAATTATATTTTTATCCTGCTTATGAGAAATTTTCAGTTATCGGTTACTTTAATTTTATTATGTTACTTTTATTTTAATGGATCAATGTTCTATGCACATACTTCTTGAATAGCACTTAATTATCTGAAGCCTTAATTAAAACATTACGTCCTTGTCTCCTGACTGCACTGTAAATTTATGTTATTTGTGTCTCATGTCATGTGACCAACCAGTGTATGAGTTTTTCTTTTCTTTTTTTTTTTAACTTTTTTTTATTGATGTTTTGCGCATTTCATACATCATTTTCCAATTCAGTTCAGGCATATTTCCCTTTCCCTTCCCCCCTCCAGGATGAGTTTTTCTTTTAAGCAATTTATCATACACAACTCTCAATAATAACTTTAAATATCAATGGACTGAATTCCCCAATCAAGAGACATAAGCTAGTAGAATGTATTAAGAAACAAAAATCTATCTTTGTGTTGACTACAAAAACTCATCTAACCTTCAAGGACAGGGATTACTTAAGATAAAAGGGTAGAAAAAAATATTCCAAGCAAATCACCCTGAGTCGCAAGAAAGAGTTGCTATCTTGATATCAGACAAATTGGAGTTAAAACTCAAACTAATAAGAATAGATAAAGAAGCTCACTTCATTCTTATCAAAGGAACAGTTAACCAAGATGATATTACAATCATGGATATATATGCACCAAACTCTGGTGCCCACAAATTGACGTACACAATACTACAGGACTTTAAGACACAGATTAATCCCAACTCATTTATAGTAGGTGAATTCAATACTCCACTGTGTCTATTAGACAGGTCAACCATATGAAGAATAAACAGAGAGAAATCTTAAATGAACAATATAATACACTAAATGGACCTAACAGACAGCTACCAAATATTCCACTCAAGCTCCAAAACTATACTTGCTATTCAGCACCCCATGGAATTTTCTCCAAAATCAACCACATACTGGGACAGAAAAGAAGCCTCAACAAATAAAAAGAAATTAAATAATTCCATGCATTCTATCAGACCACAATGCAATGAACCTTAATACCAACACCAGAAGAAGCCCTAGTAACTATATGAACTCATGGAGATTAAATAACACACTCCTGAATAATGAATGGGTCAAAGGAAAAATTAAGGAAAAAACAAAAGTATTTCTCAAATTAAACATAAAGGACAGTACAACATGACATGACTTCTGGGACACTTTAAAAGCAGTCTTAAGAGGGAAACATATATTTCTAAGTGCCTACATTAAGAAAAAAAACCCAGAAAGAGCACAAATGTATGACTTAACATTGCAATTCACACACTTAAATGGAAAGAAATGAAGTCTAAGCCCAGCACACAAGAAGATATAACAAAAATCAGAACAGATATTAATAAAATAAAAATGCAGAGAATCAATGTTTCTAATAGCTAGTTTTTTGAAAGGTTAAAGAAGATAGACAAACATTTATCACAGTTAACCAAAGTAAAGAAATAACAACTCCAAATCAACAAAATTACAGATGAAAGAGGAAATATCACAACAGACAAAAAAAAAAAATCCAGAATATTATACTGGAATACTCTAAAAGCCTATACTCTATTAAATTTAAAAACTTAAAAGAAACTGATTAATATCTGAAATCACAAGAATCACCAAAACTTAACCAAGAAGTAATCAACAGCTTAAACAGACCCATAACATTTAAAGAAATTGAAACAGTAATACAAAACCTCCCAACTAAAAACCCCTCCAGTCCCAGATGGACTTACTGCAGAATTCTACTAGATATTTAAAGAGGATCTACAATCAATATTACTTAAGTTATTCAAAGAGATAGAAACAGAGGAAAACCTCCAAAATTTCTTCTATGAAGGAAGCATCACTCGAATACCAAAACCAGGCACAAATACAACCAAAAATGAAATGAATAGACCCATAACATTAATGAATATAGATGCAAAAATTCTCAATGAAATACTTGCCAACCACATACAGGTACACATCCAAAAGGTTATCCACCATGATCAAGTCAATTTATTTCAGTAATGCAGGGATGTTAACATGTAAGTCAATAAATGTCATAAATCATATAAATGGACTCAAAGACAAAAACCACGTGGGCATATCATTGATGCAGAAAGGCCTTTTTTTTTAATGCAACATGATTTTATGTTTAAAGTCCTATAGGTGATACGACTGCAGGGAACATACCTCAAAACAATTAAAGGCTTATACAACAACCCATACCCAATATTGTTCTAATTGGAGAAAGATTAGTAACATTCCCCTCAAAGTCAGGAACCTGCCAAGGGTCCCCACTCTGTCTTCTCCATTTCAATACAGTGCTTGAAACTCTTGCTAGAACCACCAGAAAAGAGGAAATCAAAGAAGTACTTACTGGAAAAGAAGAGATTCAAAATATCCTTTTGTTGCAGATTATATGATGTTATACCTAAGGGATACCAAAAAATCCACTAGAAAATCCAATAAATGATCAACACTTTCAGCAGAATCACAGGATACAAAATTAATCTACAAATATCATTAGCCTTTCTATATGTCAATAACAAGCAATTAGAGAAGGAATACATGGAAACCCTCCCATTCATTATGGCCTCAAAAATAAAATATATTGAAAGAAAACTGACCATAAGACATTAAAATGCTCTATAAAGAAAAATTAAAACTTTGTAGAAGGAGCTTTAGGAAAACACCAGAATATGGAGGCAACTTCCATGCTTATGGATTGGAAGAATTAATATAGTAAAAATGGCCACCCTACCCAAAGTAATATATATTATATCTTATTATAATAATATATATATATATTATAATCAAATAACAACAACTAATAAAAAATCAGGAAGACATTCTTCACGATTTAGAAAAAAACATCCTAAAGATCATTTGGAATCACAAAAGACACTGGATAGCCAAAACAACCATCAGCAAAAAGAGCAATTCAGGGGGGATTACTACATCAGGTTTCATATTATATTACAAAGCTATAGTCATAAAACAGTATGCTACTGGCACAAAAATAGACCTGTAGATCAGTGGAACAACACTGAAGACCCAAACTTGAGTACACGGAATTTTGGCCACCTGATATTTTAAAAAGGGGCCAAGCACACTCAATGGAGGAAAGGTAGCATCTTCAGTGAATAGTACTGGCAAAACTGGATCACCACCTGTCAACCACTATCTTTCACTTTGCACCTTTGGTCCAAATGGACCAAAAACCTCAATGTGAAACCTGAAAGTCTGAAAATGTTAGAAGCAAACATTGGCAGTAACCTACAAGATATAGTTGTAGTGAAAGACTTTATAAATCAGACAGTAGTTGTGCAGGAAATAAAGTCAACAACCAGTAAGTGGCACCTCACTAAGCTAAAAAGCTCTGTAAAGTAAAAGAACCAATGAAAGGGGCAAAGAAAAAAATCCGACAAAGCAGGAGGAAATCTTCACCTGTGGTACATGTGACAGAGGTTTAGCACTCAGAGTATTTAAATTAATAGAAAAAACCAACGGACCAAGGAATCAAGTGACACAATTAAAAGATGGGATAAATATCTGAACAGAGACTTCTTAAAGGGAGAAGTAAAGATGCCTAAGAAACATCTTTAAAAGTGTTCAACATTGTTAACAATTAAGGAAACACAAATTAAAACCACTTTAAGATTTCATGTTATGCAGGAAAGACTGGCCATAATCAAGACACAAATGATATCAAATGCTGGAGAGGTGGTGGGGAAAGGGGAATGCTCATTAACTGTTAGTTGGATTGCAAACTAGTGCAACCCCTATGGGAAGCAGTTTGAAAAACTCTTAAAAGACTAAAAGTTAACCTACTATTCGACCAAATCATACCACTTTGGGGTTTATACCCAAAGGATTCATTCTATTGCCAAGATACTTGCACATTTATTTTTGTTGTGCTCTTTGCACGATAGTGAAGAGCTGGAAATGTCCCTCAAGTGATGAGTGAATAATGAAAATGTGGTGACTTTATACAATGAATTTCTATGCAGTGGTAAAGAAAGGCAACATAATGATTTTTGCAGGTAAATGGATGGAACTTGAAGCTGTTTTGCTAAGTAACAATGGATGGAACTAGAAGCTGTTATGCTAACACAGACTTAAGAAAACAAACGGTGTATGTTGTCCCTCCTTTGCGGATCCTAGAACCAAAGCCTTTAAGTATTTCTCTTTAGGTTTCTTTTCAACATTGGAACTATGATGAAATAGAATCTAAGAGATTCTATTTCATCATAGTTCCAATGTTACACCTCACCTGTCTGGAAATACTGTGCAGCAGAGGCAGCCATATGCCTATATATCCCAAATCTAATTGGCTATTTGCTCTCTCCTTGGAGGAATAACCCACGACTGATGCCACAAGTTTACATCCTCTAATGGTTAAGAGATGTTATAAGCCACAGTAATACCCTGTCATATTTAACAGAAAAAAATGTAATTCATGGATTAACATACCATCCAAACATCTGTGTTTATACCAAAGTAACCTACCATAACTATTAGTACTGTTTAAATACCTATTATATCTAATTGCTTGTGCTTCATTAGTAGGATCGAAAGGTTATTCCTGGACAAACTGTCAGCCCATGAAAGGAAACAGCCAGAATTGACCAGAGTCCAAGACAAAAGCCCCAGAGAAAGTAGACTGTCTTGCTTCTTATCCTCCTGTGCCCCTTTTCGAAGCGAGGGAAAATCTGCAGAAGAGGGGGCGTGGTAGAATGTAAGGGCGTGCAAATTGGGGTGGAATGGTGAAACTACAGCCATATAGTCTGGACACTCATTTGATCAATTGATTGAACATACAGCCACCCCCCCCCCCCGCTGGATGGTGGACCCATGAGCTGTGGTGGTTTGGGCACAACTGCCTGCAAACTGGTTTTACATGAAGGAGCTTGTACTCAAAATTATCACTTATTGCTAAAAATGAAAAAAACAAACACAGAGGAGAAAGATGTGGACAGTTATGGCAGAATGCATGATCTGGGATGGGGTGGGGTGGGGTGGGGAGAAGGGAAAGGAAATATGCCTGAACGAATTGGAAAATGATGTATGAAATACACAAAGCATCAAAAAAAATATTTACTTTCTTCTCTTCTTTCCTTCCTTCTCTATTTAAAACGAATTTTGCTTGTGATTTGTATTGCTTTTGTTTACCTTGTTTGATGTTCTCTTACAAACATAATGGGTTAGAACACCCATAGTTTTTGCACCCTCATAAAAATGGTAGAATTTCTAATATAGAGTGACAACATTACAGTCCAGGATCTTTTCTTTTCATATTTAAAAATGGGTTTTATTGACTCTGAAAATTTCATAAAATGTATTCTGATCGCATTCAGACTTTCCCTGATATCCACTCCCACCAAACACTTGCCCGTGATTTCATGTCTTCTATTATGATTTTCTTTATTGTAAGGTCTAGAAAACGTAATTTGCATTCCCCAAATGCTCTTCCATGTGGATCTTTCCCCTGGAGAATAGTCAGTCCACATTGTATCACAGTCTTAAAGAAAAAGAACTCTACTCTCTCTCTCTCTTCTTTCTCAGCTCTCATCTCTCCTCTTCTCTCGCTCTCGCATCTCTCTCTTCTCCCCCAGAAACCAGTTATAGCTCAGCAAATGTGAGGGCCTCTAGCCCACAACCCCATCCATGCTGGGATTTTTAGTGGCTTTATATTGTATTGTTCCTGTGCTTGCTGTTTCATGTGTTTTAGATTCTTTTGTGTAACTGTGATATCTCTTTTAATATGCATAATAATCTCACATATATTGATATTTATGGATCAGAAATTATTTAATTTTTGTTATGATACTGTCTTTAAAACAGCCATGTGGGGCTAGAGAGATGGTCTAGAGGTTAAGAGCGCCACCTCTCTAACAGAGGACCCTGGGTTCGATCCCCAGCACCACATGGCGCCGAGAACCATCTGAAACTCCAATTCCAGGAGAACTCCAGTTCCGGGAATCGGAGACCCTCTTCTGACCTCCGCGGCACTGTGTGCACAAACTTGCATAAGCCAGTACATTCATACAACATACAGAATAAATAAAATTAAAAAAAATAAATAAATATTAAAAAAATGGCAATGTGGTTCATTCTCATAATCACAGCTCTGAGACCGACATGAGTTGAGCTTCATTTGAGGCAGCCTGGAAAATAGAATGTTCTGGGCTAACCTAAGCTATGTACCTGTTCTTCTCTCAAAACAGCAACACACACACACCACACACACACACACACACACACACACACAGAAAGCAAAACAAGCACATACTGCCCCCTACATTCCTATGTCTCACCTTCCACCTCTGCATTTGAAATGCAGTTTCTTCATATATTTTTCACCTCCTTCTCAAAAATGATAAAACTAAAAAGCTTAACAGTTTCTAGCCCCTTTGCATGGTTCTTGTTTGCCACTTCAAATCAAGCAAAGGAGCCTGCTCATTATGGAACACTTCTGTTCACGGTTCCCTTCAATTTCCATCCTCAAGTTAGCACAACAGTAACTAAGATTGGCCCAGCCAGGCTCCCTGGAAAGATTGTGTTTGAATGGGCTTTTTTTTATTTTTATTTTTTGGTCTTTTTGAGACAGGGTCTCCCTGTGGCCCCAGCTGTCCTGGAACTCACTCTGTAGACCAGGCTGGCCTTGAACTCACAGAGATCCGCCTGCCTCTGCCTCCTGAGTGCTAGGATTGAAGGCGTGCACCACCATGCCCCACATGTCCAATGGGCTTTTTTTTTTTCTTTAATTTTTTTTATTGATGCTTTGTGTATTTCATACATCATTTTGCAATTCAGTTCAGACGTATATCCCCTTCCCTTCCCCCCATCCCACCCCTACCCATCCCAGATCATGCATTCTGCCATAACTTTTCTCATCCCGCATTAACCTCTCACTCCCCATCTGAGCCCGTGTCCTCCCCCAAAGTCTGCAGCACTTCAGTCATGACTCTCATTCAAGGGAGTGTATCTAGTTCTTTCCACGTGTTGAAAATTCTTCCAAAAATGACTCCAAGATACTCTATTATTGCTCAGTATAAAGACCTATTGTGGACTTCTTTCTAAAGCTCTCTATGTTAAAATCTCACAGCTTTAGTGTTCTTTCTCTCCATATGTTTCATACTGCTTCATTAAATTACTTAAATTTTAGATAGCTTGTGAGTGTGTGCATGTTTGTGAGTGTGCATGTGTGTGAGCATTTCTATCTGCATTTGTCTGCCTGTGTGTGTGCATGTGTATATGTGTGCATTTGTGTGTGCATGTGTGTGTGTGTCTGTGTGTTTGTGTGTGCATATGTGTGGGGTTGTGCATGTGCATGTGTGCCTGTTTTTGTGTTTCTGTGTGCATGTGTATGTATGTTCAAGTGCTTGTTTGTGTGCACATGTGTCTGCATGCATGGGTGTTTGTGCATGTGTATTTGTGTGTAAGTGCTTGTTTGTGTGCACATGTGTCTGCATGAATGCATGTGTGTGTGTGTGTGTGTGTGTGTGTGTGTGTAGCTTTCTGTTTATCCTGGCACTGTTTTATTGAATGGACCACGTGGTGGCGTCAGTTCTATTGTGTCCCATACCAAGTCAGCCACCAGTGCAGGATTCGTGCTGTGTTTTCCACAAATATTCAATTAATCAATAAATATATGAGGAACCAAGTGATCTTGCTGCATTGGACCTTAGATGAGGAAACTTGAAGACAGAAATAATTTACTTTGTGAGAATTTATGTTTATCAAAATCCTCTACTACAAAACTTTTATTTTAGAAATTGAGGTAGATGTGTAAATTTTAGTTTGTTCATTAATTTTCTCTCATGCCTTAGACTATTACTAGTTAAATTCAAAAATAAGATGAAAAAGAAAATAAAACTCAAAAGTTTTCTTATCCACTAACTTTTACCTTGTACAGATTAGTTATTATCTTGGATCTAGACCAGATATCCCAGACATAATTATTTTGGTAGGAAGTATGTGAGTTACAATTAATATTAGTTAATTAGGTGATTATGTTATTTTAAGACAACTTATCTATATATAAACACTATGGGTATATTTATGACAAGCTTATGTAAATATTTTTCTAAAATAAATGTAGTTTTGATTAAGAAACCCAATGCTTATATCATTTGTACCTTGTAATTGTTCTGCACATACAAATTATTCTTTTAAACTTCTTCAGTTTTGTATTAGCTATGCCCAAACACAAAATAAATGTGGTGATTTAAACAAGGAAGACACGACGTCATACATACAAAATTTCCCTTACAAACTAAAATCACAAATCTTTGGATTCTAGCTCTGGAAGTAAGAAAGTTAAGATTACTTATTTGTTCTTGAAAGTTTGAGGCTAGCTGTTCTCCATGGGAATCACTGACCATCCATCAACACCTTTCAGAAAGAAGCAAATTCTGTTTTCCTAGATATCTGACAACAAGTAGGATACATGGCAGATTTGCAATCTTAATTCTAGGGACTGAGTTGAAAAAGCATGGCTAAGCAATCTTATTTCATTTAAAGAGATAGATCTACTCTGTCTCAAAAAGACCAAATAGAGAGAGAGAGAGAGAGAGAGAGAGAGAGAGAGAGAGAGAGAGAGAGATGTATGTAATGCACAAAAATTCAATTAAAGTACACATTGAAAGGAAAAAAATCATAAATTAAAAAAATTAAAAATGTAGCCCTGAACTGGAAGACTTAGGGCTCCCACTGAATTCGATATGCAGTTCTCAAAGTGTTAGATCAGGTTTAAGGTAGGTTTACAGTATGAAAGTGAATAAAACCAAATATATTGATGTGGGCACTGGATTGTGTTTCAATCAAGATTATATGAAATATGAGTGCAAGAAATCTACATTGACTATAGAAAATGAAGACATTTTCAGATGAGCAGAGACAGACGAGAGACAAAGAAAACCCATCCACATACACTTCCATTCTGAAAGCTTTATTACAGAATGTATTTCCCAGGTAAAAATGTGAGCAAATCTGAAGATTAGGGTAAGACATACACATTAATGTCTTCAAAAGAAATAAATCATAGATGCTAGAAACACATGTATCATATTTTTGGTAATTCTTAAGTGAAAAGACTCTCTCGAATCTATGAAATGAAAAAACATAGAAGTATGGATTCAGGACTTTTCTTTTGTTAAAATTACCAAGACAGACAGCAATGGGAAGATGGAGAATACAAAGGATATTTGCAATTTTAGGAATTGTACTATTGTAAAGTACAATTTTTTAAAGTGCATAAAAGTTTGGGAATAAAATATGTATAGTTCATAAGACAGAAAATTATGCTTCAAGGTATAAAATTGCAAGAAGAAAAGGCACAATTGTCATTTATATTAAGGAAATATAGAAATGTGGAAAATTTATTTTTCTGAATAGAGAACACATAACAATTCTTCTATGTTACCCTCTGCATAAACATACACACACACACACACACACACACACACACACACACACACAAATATTCATCATAGCCCACTATGGTCACAGTTCACTAAAAAGAGTAACCTCATAGCTCAATGTATCTGTTAAGAAGCAACTTACTACATCCTACAGAGGGGGAAAATGATCATTTACAGGAGAGAAAACTTCTATCACTTCTGAAGAATATAAGTATATATAAAATCACAAAAAAAGGGGTACAGAATTATCTGTGACTCAGAGTCACTTTTAAGGTTTTGATTGAAATGCAGATGGCCAAGGTAAATGAGGAGAAATGATGAGGAAAATCTGAGTGAGATTAAGGGCCATACAATATTGAAATCTACAAGTATGGGGCTGAAGAGATGGCTCATTGGTTATGGGCTGTGGCTGCTCTTGTAGAAGACCCCTCCAAGGGTTATGACACAGGTGCACTTACACATGCACAAAGTACACAGAAAAAATAAAAATAATAGATAAATATTTTCTTTTAAATGACTACGGGTATGATGGACAATTTGATGTATAGTTTAAGTGAGATAAGAGTATAAAAATTTGTTGTTTTTTAAACTTTCTGTTAAGATCTAAATACATCAAATTAAAAATATATTAAATATTTTAAATCACTGTAAAAGTAATTTGACAAATAAATTATGAAGTTTAATTGCACTTTTTATATGTAATTGATGAATAATAGTTATGTCTACATTTATGAAATGTGTACACTTGCAAATATGTATTGATTATTAATCCTCCATATTATTAAGAGAGATTTACAAAATAATGTACTTGGATCTGGTTTTGTGAATGAAATAGTTTTTTTATTAATTTTATTTATTTCTGTATGTGTATGAATGTACTGTCTGCATGAAAGTTTGTGCACCCGTGTCGTGCAATGCCGTGGAGGTCAGAAGAGGGTGTCGGATTCCCCTGGAACTGGAGTTCTTCTGGAATTGGAGTTTCAGACGGTTCTCGGCCACCATGTGGGTGCTGGGGATCGAACCCGGGTCCTCTGCAAGAGCGGTCGGCACTCTTAACCGCTAGGCCATCTCTCCAGCCCCGTGAACGAAATAGTTTAAACAAAAATTAAAGTTAAATGACTATAAACAGAAAAATTAATTGGAAATATAAGAAAAAAGTTAAGTAACGAAATAATAATGTAAATTAAAGGCAGAAATAAGAGGTATTAATATTCCCAAAATAAAACTTATAGCTGACAGCTTTTTAAGAGTAAATCTATAAAAAATAAAATGCTTGGTAGAATTTTACATATTTGACTTACAAATTCTCCACAAATATGATCAATAAGTTTCCAGCATCAGTGATTTTTTTCACAGACATTAATGGATTTATATTACTGTAATCACCTAGACTTCCTTACACTTTTCCTTAGGAAATACATTCTGCAATAATATATCCACTCTAGATATAAGTTGCAACCAAAACCATAATGAGATTGCAGAAATATACCAAAAGAACACTAAGTTATAAAGATGATTATTTCTAGAGAAATGTATTAAAATACTGAGGCATTAAAATATTGGAGATGTAGGGCTGGGCAGATCGCCTAGCGGTTAAGAGCACCGACTGCTCTTGCAGAGGACCCGGGTTTGAGCCTCAGCACCCACATGGCGGCTGAAAACCGTCTTTCTTTTTTTTTCTTTATTATTTTGTTATTTTTTTTTATGTTTTTGTGTGTATGAATGTACTGTCTGAATGTAGGTTTGTGCACCCGTGTGGTGCAATGCCGCGGAGGTCAGAAGAAGGTCTAGAATTCCCCTGGAACTGGAGTTCTCCCGGAATTGGAGTTTCAGACACCATGTGGGTGCAGGGGATCGAACCTGGGTCCTCTGCAAGAGCAGTCGGTGCTCTTAACCTGTAGGCCATCTCTCCAGCCCTGAAAACCGTCTTTAACTCCAGTTCCAGTGGACTCCGACGCCCTCTTCTGACCTCTGCGGCATTGCACAACACGGGTGCACAGACTTACATGCAGACAGTACATTCATACACATAATAAAATAAATAAAAATTTTAAAAATTGGAGATGTAAAGTATTGAGAGAGTATGTCATTTCACTTAAATAGTAAATAATTATAATAATTAGGTAATTACTTAACTTTGCATAATCTTACAATAAACAATGCCCACTTATAGTTCATTACTTTCAAAGAAGCATCATGTTAAGTGAATAACAAAGAACCATGACAGATGTCACATTTTCACTCATATGTAAAATATATACTAAAACCAACATATATGAAATTAGAATAGGAATTTCATGGGCAAAGGAAGGCATTCACTGTGAAGGGAAGAAGGGCTAAAAAAAGAAGAATTGGAGGCCAGGCGTGGTGGCACAAGCCTTTACTCCCAGGACTCAGGAGGCAGAGGCAGGGGCATCTTTGTGAGTTCAAGTCCAGCCTGGTCTACATACCCAGATCCAGGCTAGCTGGGACTAAAGGGAGACCCTGTCTCAAAAAAAAAAAAAAAAAAAAAAAGAATTGGCCTCTGCACCAATCCCCCGGTTTTGGGAACTCCCCAGGCCAGCTGCACCAGAGCTCACACCTCACACCTCTGATAATGAGGCAAGACCAGGCAGTCCATCCTGTTCACCTCTGCTCACTTTGGGCCTTGGTTCTTCCCACTGATTCCGTGAGAAAGCAACTCACTGTGCTGAATAGTTCCCCATCTGGTCAAGTATAGCAAAGAAATGTCTGTGAGATACCACTTAGCCCTATGCTGCACATCTTCAATGCAATCTCTACACTTAAGATGAACACATCACTCAGCTCTCACCTGAGCGATTTCCTTATGTGGCACATGATGATTAACACAGAAACCCACAACTAGCCAGTGTGCAGAGAACAAAAAGCTGCAGAGTGCTCATCCCTTATCTGGACACAGATTTCAAATTTCTTCCCAAGGTTCAGGAATCATTGACAAAGTAGACACAGTTTCTAAGAGACAGAAGTTATGATGAGCACAAGGAAATAGAATTTTCCAGAAAACGGGCCACTTACACATATGAACTCACAGCAATGGTGAAAGTATGCACAAGTGTCACACAAGTTCAAAGCAGACAAAACCCTATAGTCCAAATGGGTATAAGAAATCCCGACTCAACATAAAAGACGAGTGATGGCTGTGGGGAGAGGAAGAGAAGGTCTCTTACGAAGATGGGAGACTTGGATGGTTGATCAAGTTTCAGTGGTTGTACCTATGTGGAGGGACTTGTTGGGAAACAAATGTTAGGATTACAGTGTAGATTGAAGAACAGCAGATCTCAAGGAATCCTACAGACCTTCAACAATAGATTGGAACTGCTAAGACACCCAGTTTTATGGATTAAGCAATTACAGGCTTCTCCAGTGTAGCACAGCCATAGTTGGTATACTGAGCTAGTAAATTCTAGTATATATATATATCAGTTCTGCTTTTTAGTGGTCCCTAAAAGGCAAACACACACACACACACACACACACACACACACACACCACCATCTCATTGTATTTAACTATCCATCTGTTGATATACCTCTAGGCTGAAATCATATCTTGGATTTCATTAATAGAGTTGCTATAAACATTAATATGCAGGTTATACTATGTTCACTTTGTTTACTTTGTATGTATTCTCATAAATGTTGCAGTTGAATTATATGGTAATTCTCACTGTATACTTTTAAGAAACTGTCTTATTGATTTCCATAGACAATAGTCGAACTTATCTATATCCTTTCCATAACTTATTTTTTAATCTCAAAACAATAATTTTTGGGGTCTTTTTGAGACAGTGTCTCCCTATAGCCCCAACTGTCCTGGAATTCGTTTTGTAGACCAGGCTGGCCTTGAACTCACAAAGATCCACCTGCCTCTGCCTCCCAAGTGCTAGGATTAAAGGCATGCACCACCATGCCAGGCTTTCAAAACAATAATTTTAATGATAAAGTTTTTAAAACTTAAATGATATATAAAAGCCTTGGGCATCCATCAATCATTTCCGGGGTGTGAATTAATACACCAGAGATACACTTTGTAAAAATAATAAAAGTGATAAGATGTTTCTAATTTTCAAATTTTTATTGCAGTTTTATTTATTTATTTATTTACTTATTTATTTATGTGTGTATGCATGAGCTACACGAATGGAGGTCAGAGGGTCTCGAAGGCATGTGCCTTTATAGGGCCATAGCTTATTTTCTATGTGCGTGTATGTGCATGTCTTTGATGTATATTTATTGTATGTATGCATATGCATGTGCAATGCATGTTTGTGACATGTATGTGTGTGATGTGGTATATGATTTGTGTGTTTATGTGTGTGAGTAGGTGTGCATGTGTGTGGGTATCTGTGGTGTGTGTGTGTGTGTGTGTATGTGTGTTGAATTGTGGTATATGTGCCTTCTCTCACATGATATGATGTACATTTAGGTGACTGAATGATACTGACGGTCTTCCTCTATTTGTCTCCAAGTTATTCCTTTGAGACAGAGAATCTCACAGAACCAGGAGCTAGGCCCTAGGAATATGGGACTGAACAGTCACACCCAGCTTTCCAATTGTCTTCTGGGTGATTACTCAGGTCTGATCTGGTTTTTCTTTTCCTTTTGTTATTTTCTTTAGCATTTGTACAACTCATAAAATGGTTCCAATCAAACCCAGTGTTCTCCATGCCACAACCTCCCATCAGAATTCATGCATTACAACATCCAAGTTAAGCCCTATCCAGTCACATTTCCAAGCCCAGACATCATTCTGTAGAAATAGATCTGCTGGAGTCTAGTGAGCATAACTAGGGTTTTTGTTTTCTTAATGAGCATCATTCAAACTGTGGTGAGATAGAAACTTAAAGAAGTTTCAGTCACTAATTTGTGGATGGTTAAATTTGTTGAATATTTTTTCATATATTTAGTGGCCAAATTACCCAATCTTATGAATTATGTCTATTCATTTCACTTGTTAATTTATTGAATGGGTTGTTTTGCTTTTTTTTTTTTTTTTTTGGTCTTTTTGAGACAGAGTCTCCATATACTTCAAGCTGGCCTGAAGCTCTCTGTGTAGACCAGGCTGACCTTGAACTCACAGAGATCCTCCTGCTTCTGCCTCCTGAGTGCTAGGATTAAATGCATGCACCATCACACCCAGCCTAAGACAGCTCTTAGCTGCCATGTGGGTACTGGGAATCGAAACCTGGTCCTCTACAAAAGCAGTCAGTGCTCTTAACCCTGAACCATCTCTCCAGCCCGTTTTGTTTTGTGTATTTAGATTTTACACATTCTAGATATCAATTCTCTATCAGACGGATTTTTGGCAAAGATTTTCTCTCATGATATAAGCTATCCTTTCACTGCATCCTTGGCAGCAGAGGTTTTAATTTCATGAAATCCCACTTGTCAATTCTGCTGCTGTTTCCAGCATTATTTATCAGGATCATTTTTCAGAACATTCTTGCCTACACCTACATCTTAAAATATTTTACTTGAACTTTGCCTCTAGAAGTTTCACAATTACTGTTCTAATATTAAGGGCTTTGATCTATTTGGAATGAGTTTTTCATACAGGTGAGGAGAAGAGAAAAAAATATATATATCTATATATATACAATTATATATATATCTTTCTATATATAATATATATATGAGTGTGTACATTTCCAACCACTATTTGTGTAAAAGGCAGACTCACCTTCAATGTATACATGTGGTACCTTTGTCAAACAATGAAAGGGCAGTACTGTGAACCCAGAGCTGTGGTCTCTTACTCCTCCTGTGAGCAAGAGTTGTGGATCCTCCTGTGAGCAGCTGTGATCCCATTCTCTGAAACTGTAGCTGTGGTCTCCTTTTATGGGCTCTGGTTTTGGTCTTCTTCCTTAAACCTAGAGCTGTGGTGTTTTTCTATGAGCTGAGACTGTGATCCCTTAATGTCAGCTAGATTTTATTCCCTTCTTGGAGATGCAGTCTCCTCCTGTGAGCTAGAGTTATGGTCTCTTCCTACATAGTTGCCATTATCCACAGCTGCGGTCACTTCTTGTGAGCTGGAGCTGGGGTTCCCTTCCATGAGGTAGAGGTGAGGTCTACCCCTGTGAACTGGAGCTATGGTCCCCTCTTATGAGCTGCAGCTATGGTACTCCCCTGTGAACTAGGAGCTGTGGTCCCCCACTGTGACCATGGAGTTGTGGTCCCTAACTGTAGACCATAGTTCCAAATTTTTCAGGTACTGGGCTGAAGTTGGAGCAGATTGGAGAATGGATAACTTCTTGCTGTTGGGCAGCAGTTTCTGACTCTCAGAATGGCCACATTCGCTATAATTCCTTTCTCCAAGTTCCCTGTTTATGAATAGCAGTAGCTTTGTGTCTGTGCTGGACTTATACTGGGGACACAGAAGGTTATTATCAATTACAGTAAGTATTCTTGGGAGAATTGGATTCTCAATAACATACATCCCATCCAAACTTCATTCATGGATAGCTGTTTTCATATCTCCATACATGGTCCTAGACACCCAGAAATTGATGTAGGACTTTCCCCATTAGCAGAAAGCAAGAGATTTTCCATCAGTTTTTTTGATTACTTTTCTATAGCTCAGTGTACCTTCACCTATTTCCTACAGAATGAAACTGGGGTTGAGAACATTGGATGCTCTTGCAAAGGATGTAAATTCAGTTCCCAGCACCCACATGGCAGCCAACAACCATCTGTAATTCAGGTTTCTAGAGAATCTGACTACCTATTCTGCCTACTGGGGACATTGCATTACATGGGTGAACTGGTATGTGTATGCAGGCAATAAAATCATAGACATACAATAAAATTAATAAATTTTAAGAAATGTAACATGCCTAATTGACCTTTAGAGACAAAATAAATCACAGTCTAGGAATTTAAAAGTAAGAAGTAATATTTGTTTTTAGCTGTGTGTGTTTATTTTGGAGTTTATGCCACAGATCTCTCTGATATTGTCCAAATACAATATTGACCTTGTTACATCGGCCCATAGTATAATTGGAATTCAGTTGTTCTGAAAGGTTTTTGCCTCTCTTAGATATTTGTCATTTAATATGAATTTGGGGATGTTCTTATATTTGTGAAAATAAGATCATTGAATTTTTATGGGAATGTCTTAAATCTGTAGATTATACAGTTTCTCTAATATCATCAGGAATAAAGTCTCTACTGTCTTAATTCTCATTCCATATTTTACTTTGAATCTTAAGAGCAATAAGACAAGAAGAAGAAATAACAAGGACACAGAAAAGGAAAGAAATTAATGTTTCTGTGGGCAGAGCACATGCTTGTGAACTTACAAGATTTTAAGGATCACTCCAGAAAATCTTAGACCTGATAAGCATTTAGTAGTGTCTACTATCTTCCTAGTCTTTTGGGCATGTTTGGTTTATAAAGTCATATCATCTGAAAATAAGGATAATTTGACATTTTTATAACTATTTAATTTGTTTCTCTTGTCCAACTGATCTAGCTACAGTTTCAAGCATCATACTGAAGACTCTATCAGAACAGTGGACTTCCTTACCTTGTTCCAGATTTCAATGGAAATGTTTGAAGTTTTTCATCACTTGTAGGGATGTTAGCTCTGAAGATATGCTATATGTTCTCAATTATATTGAAGTATATTCCAGTCCAATTCGTACTAGTAATTTTACTGTGAATGCATTTTGGTTTTTCTCGTAGACAAAAATTAATCCATGAAAATCAGTAATATTTCAATATACAAATAAATAGTAAAAGACAGAGTTCAGGGAAACACTTCCATCCACAATATCCACAAAACTATCTAGGTATAAACCCAAACTAAGACAATAAAAACCTAATCAATGAAAAATAAATCTTTGAAGAAAGAGACTGAAGAACATACAAGGAGATGGAAAGACCTCTTTGACCATGGGTTGGTAGAATCAATCAATATAGTTAAAGTGATCATCCTACCCAAAGCAATTCAAAGTCTCAATGTGACCCCAATAAAAATATGTAGACATTGCTTACATAAATAGAAAAATCCACCATAAAATTAATATGGAAACAGAAAAGACCTTGGATATCTAAAGCAAACCTGAACACAAAGAACACTACTAGGGGGAGTTCCACACCACACCTCAGTCTGTATTACAGAGCCATAGTCATAAAGACAGTATTGTACCGATGTAAAGCAGACATGGAGATCAAAGGAACAAACTAGAAGACTCAAACTTGAGAGTGTACACAATTAGAGTCATCTGATATTTAAAAAAAAATATGCCAAGAACACACAATGGAGGAAGGAAAGAGACAGCATCTTCAACAAATGGTGCTGACAAAACTAGATCTCTGTTTGTCAAATAATTAAATTTGACCATACATATCATCTTGAACAATAGTCAGCCTGAAATTAATCTAAGACCTCAATGTAAACCTGACAATTTGAAACTGTTCAAAGAAAACATAGATAGTACCCTCACAGACTTTCTAAATCAGGCAACATTTACTCAAAAATTAAGGCCAAAATATGCAAATGGGACCCAATTAAACTAAAAAGCCTCTTTACAGCAAACTATTGACTGAAGAGGAATTCTACAGTGTGTTAGAATATCTTCACCAGTTATTCATCTGAGGATTAATATAAAAAATATACAATCAACTAAAAAAAGTCAAGAAAACAAATAACCCAATTAAAATGAGATGCAAATATGAACATAGAAATGGCAAAAGAAGAAATAATAGCGGCTAAGATATACCTTAACATTTATTCACCATCCTTATTAATTAGGGAAGTGGAAATCAGAACAAGTTTAAAGTCCTATCTAGCCCCAATCAGAATGAGAGCAGAAATGATACCCAATGCTGGAGAGAATGCAGTAAAAAGGGACCACTTATCCATTGATTGTCTCCCAGAGCTTGCACTCGATGGAAGATCTGAAGACAGGCATATTTCAGGATTTGGAACAAGGAAGCTAGAGCTGACCTGGAAATTTTCTCCTTAAAGAGTAGTTCTCATAGTTATAAACAATGGTACGCAGCCTTCTAAGGGAGGAAAACCAATCAAATAATTGACCCAGTTCTAAAGGCTAATAACCACAATGACTGGCAAAGTATATTACCTCTATTGGTGCACATTTAGGTTGAGTATAATCAACAGCCATGTAATTGGAATTAACGCCCTCTCAATGACAGAAATCTTATGAGTGGTACTTCAAATATTAGTAAATCTCTCCTGTGCTGTAAAAAACAATTAATGTATTGATTGGCCAGTTCTTTCATAGATCCCTGGTGAAGTACACATCCCATTTTAAGGGTTATTTGTTAAGAAATTTAGAATCAGAAAGCAGGCAATCCGATGCAGGAAATTGAAAGTACATGCATCAAATTGTGTGGACATAGGGCTGTTAGTACAGTGCTCATTTCACATGCAGGCATAGATGAGTGTGGTTCACTAGAATCCATCTAGAAATTGTGGAGCAGAGCAAGCCTGTGATCCAGCTCTGTGGAGGTGCTGGGTGGCTAATCTGCCAGTGGAATCACATAGTGATTCCAGGCTCATAAAGAACCCTGTCTAAAAAAATAAGGTGAACAGCCAATGAAGAAGACATTGTCAAATTTACCCAATAAAGGCAGGTGTGTGGGGCCAATACATTCCATTTGGTTGAAGCAATAGAGAGCAGGCTTTTTCCCTGATTATCTGCAAAGGCTAGGGGGTCAGGCTTGCTTCTACTCACCAATGTACAGTTGAAACCCACCCACTTGGGGTTTCTGTAGAAGGTGTCACATTCCTAAACCCATTTCTAAAGAGCACATCTTGGTTTATGGAACCAACTGGAGCCTCTGCCAGATAGCATAAACAGAGCTTTTATAGAAAGTGCATTGTAAATTTCCCCTGCACCCTCACCCCCACCCTCACCAGAAACTATTATATGAGACCCTAACCTCCTGCAAATAAATGAGTTCAGTCCCTTGAGCCTGGCTGGCTCCCAGGTCTCTTTGACTTGCTGGTCAAAGTCTTTTGTGTTGTCCCCACCCCCCACCCCTTGCACAAGCCAAATGACTTGACCTGGTGCATAAGCAAAACAGCTTTATACCTGCCCTGCTGAGAAGCCAGTGACCCATACATGGACATGGGGAACCCCACTGCCTCACAACTAGCACCCAACATGGGGCAATACAGAACATTATGGGAAAATGTGAAACAACATGGAAAAATGAGAGGAGACTGGACCTCCAGAAGATTTGGAGAAGCAAGGTAAACTTTCCCCTTTCCTGGGGGGGATTGGGGAAATCGGGTGGCTGTGCTCCTCCTTCTCCCACAACTGAGGAGTGACAGGCTTTTTCTAACACTGGGCTTCTGTGCCCTTTGTCCTTCCACACTTGAGAAGAGACAGACTTTTTCTAATCTTTTAATTTTGGTCTGGCCCAATGGGAGGGAACCATTAAGGGAAGGGAGTAATTGGCTCTCTTTGACAAATAACACTCTTTGGTTGTTAATTAAAAAGTGTCAAAGCCAGGTACTATACTAAAAGCTTCAAAAAGGAATTTAAAACCTAGAAAACATTTGACAAAAAGTATACTAAAAGCAAGATCCATTCAAAATTAGATATAAACCTCCCAAATTAAACAGAATACCTTTCTTTACTCAAAAAAATCTTACTAAAAGTGGAAAAAGTTCTCAGCAGCCAAATGGTGTCAGAAGAAAACAACAAACAAACAAACAAACAAACAAAAACAGGTGTCTTTCATCACAGCCAAAAATCAGGCCCAATGAGACAATCAAGGCTACAAGAAATATAAAAAGGCCATGGGTAAAAACCCCCACATACAAAATGAGCCTCGTCCCTCATTCATACTTTGGTGCATTACCTTACTTTTCAGATTACTTATTAATGGGCTAAAATATTTTATTTTTATTTTTCAAAGTCAATCTTTTATTGAAACTCTTTGCATTTCATCCAATAATACAAAATAAATCTATATCCATGTCCCCCTCTTTGCCCCCACCACTTGAGCTCATGCATTCTGCCAAAAATGTTTTTCATCTTTTTCTCAGTCTCTCAAAATTCTCGATGCAGAAGTTTACTGTTTTGAGAAGTTCATTGTTTCAGTCAGTTCTTTGTCACAGTCTTTCTGTTTTTGTTGTTATTCCTTCCAATATGTACCATTCCAAAATATGCACATATGCATGCCACATATGTCATAGGCTTTAGCATCTTCAGCATATGACTTTTTTCTTTATTAGGCTGAAAGATGTCATGTTTGAAGTCTCCTCCTTGGCAAGCTCAAACCACCATCAGTTCTTCCCTTGTGTTCCATGCTGGGGATTTCCCTTCCCATGGTCACCAAATGAGGTCCAGTAAGCACAATGTCCTGTCTTGATCTACCTGTACTGGTCTCCATGATACAGGCTGGGTAGTCCAACATTGGCAGTCTCTAAAGATGAGAAAAATCACAGTAGTAGTTTGTTGTCGCGACCCCCTTCGTCCAGCGAAAGAAGACATAACACGAGAGCGATCTTCCTCGAGCAGTTTATTCGGGCACCCTTACATCTGCACTCTCTCCCTCTCCTACTGGTTCACCACTTATAAGGCATGTCATAACCAATCAATTTCCACCACGTGGGTCTCAAGGATAGGATATCTCTATGCGGAACAGAGGGCTTCAGCAAGGCCAAACCAAATAAGGACATGTTTACTGCATGGAGCGCTCACCCCCATGGGGGTGGGAGGCGGAAACCGGCGCCATCTTGGAGGCATGGCACTTTGCAGCCTCCCAACAACCAGTTCTTCCTTGCGACTGTAACTACACCACGCGCTCCAACATCTCCCCCCTCGTTATATATTTTGTTAGAAGAAAGACTGTAACTGTTCCCCCTTCCAGGGGAGCTTTACTTGTCCCCTTTCCAGGGAGATCATTTATCTGGCTCCCCTTTTTCCGGGGCAGTTTTCATCTCTTTTCCTGAGATTTGCCCTTTTCCCGGGCCGCATTATCCCCTTTTTCCAGGGGAGCCTCATTATCCCCTTTCTGGGAGCTCATTGTCCACCTTTCCGGGAGCCTATTGTCCCCTTTTCCTGGGGAGCTTTATTGTCCCCCTTTTCTGGGGAGTTTTATCGTCTCACTTCGAGAACTGCCTTTCGAGTTTTATTGTCCCTTTTCTCGAGATCTATTGTCCCCTTTTTCCGGGGAGCCTCATTGTCCCCTTTTCTGGGGAGCTTTATTGTCCCCTTTTCTGGGAGTCGGTGTTCCCGCAGCACAACTCCGACTTCGTCCCAAGGCCACAGTGAGTTCCAGTCGCCTGCCAGGAACTGCCACCAGTGGGTTCCCCGCCTCAGTCTGCTGGCCGCCGAGATAACTTTGTGCCGTCTCCACCGCGCTCGGGAGGGCTGCTCTGCACTCCTTGCCTGCAGGCTGATGGCCCGACACCTGTCTCCTGCATCGCCCTGCTGACTCTTTGGACCAAGTTTCATGAACGTGCTGGTTCTCGCTCTGGGTCATCCTATCAGGTGCCTGGGCCAGGGTGGCTCGGCTGGGTTCTTTCTGGGCTATTGCCAAGTCCTGACCGGGCCCCTTTTAAGTGCCGGCTCATCAGTTTCTGCTAGCTGAGCCTTGTTAAGCCTGTTCTGAAGTCTCAAATAATCTTTGTTGAAGTGCTCGCAGCTCTGTTGGAAGTCTCTGTAGTGAATGTTTAAGTCTCTTGTTGACCTGTTTGCTTTGTTGACCTTCCTCTTTGTGTGGTAAGTCTCAAATATACAGGTGCTTTACACTGCGGTCGTATCCAGCTTGAGCCTCTTCTGCGAGATGCTCTTCTGCACTCGCTTGCTGAAGGAGGCGTTGCCTGCAGGCCGGGTGCAGCGCTCGCCGTCTGCAATGAGGCAGCAGCTCTGGTGGGAGGCCCCTCGCGGCTGTCCTCCTCTGTGCTGAAGCCATTCATCGCCGCCTCACCCAGCCCGCGGCCCCAGCACGCTCAGAGCCCGAGGTCGCGACGCGTCCCCGTACGGGCCACCACTTGTCACGACCCCCTTCATCCAGTGAAAGAAGACACGACATGAGAGCGATTTTCCTCAAGCAGTTTATTCAGGCACCCTTACATCCCTCTCTCTCACTTCCTCTCAGTCCACCGTTCACCACTTTTAACGGCATGTCATAACCAATCAATTTCCACCCACGTGGGTCTCCAAGGATAGGATATCTCTATGCGGACAGTAGGGCTTCAGCAAAGCCGAACCAAAATAAGGACATGTGTACTGATCATGGAGCGCTCCCCCCCTGTGGGGGTGGGAGGTGGAAACTGGTGCATCTTTGAGGCGCACAACTTCGCAGCTCCCAACCAACCAGGTTGCGCTTCTTGGGACGTCGCTATACCGCTCCAGCATTTTGTTGTTGTTCAATGTCTATTAATCACGGTGACCAAATTCCACACGCTGTTCTTCCCTTCTTGGCTCAGCTCCAGGACTTATCTCCTGCCTGCAGGCTACAGTCTCTAGGCTTCTGCTTCCACAAAAAGGGGGAGGGAAAACCGCAGGAGAGCACCATGGAAATGAATGGACTCACAGAGCCAGGGAGGATAGGAACTCTATTTTCTGTCAGTGAGGTCAATATATTCAAGACTACTGTGCTTTGGGCAAAGAAGTGGGGGGCAGGCGGAAGGGAGGGGTGAGCCACCTTGGTTCTAATCGGGGGGCTGCAGAGCTCCAGTTTGTGCAACAGGTAACCAGGGGTGTGACATTTTGCTCAATGCTTCAAGGCAAGGGGCCTGGAATTTTGCAGAGATGGGGCGAAGCAAGAATCATTGTAATATCCCAAATCTTCCTGCTACAGATAACTCTGAATTCCCTCAGAGATATCAGATAACTTGAAATCTCCCAGGATAAGTCTTACAAGTTCTTATTTCAAGCCACACACAAAGTTTCATTCCCACAGTAGTTCAGTGCACAAGTTGGACGTCTCAGCAGTCCCCATCTGGCACTGAAGGTTTGAAGGATCCTTGGAGAGACATGAGTCTTCAGTCCGTACTGGAAGGTTGAAAAGTTGTGTCTCATGTCCTTGAAGGATGGCAAAAACAGTGTCAGATGAAGGGTAGCTTCACTTGCTGATAAGATAGGCAAAACGGCTGTGCATATTTTTTTTTCTTTTTTTCTTTTTTTCTTTTTACTAAGATCTCAAGTTTGATACCTGAAGAACAATTTCTCAGGACTTATTTATATATTTCTGCTTATACATTCCTTTTGGATGTTTAAGGCCACACAGCCCAGATTAACCAAGGTTTTTGTTTTCTCAAGGTCAGTTGAGGATCTGGTCCTCAAGAGTCAGACAGGTTTTTTATTTATTTGGGGGGAGTGGCTATCTTCTTTTGGGTTTTCAATCACCAGTTCCATCCACTTGAGGACAAAGTCAGGTCTTGCTACATCAGGCTTCCCTTTTGAAGTATGAGCAAATTATCCTCTTTATAGACTGGACACTGGCTGAAGTCCCGTTAGTTGATCTCCAAGACCTCTCTGCACAGGAAGACTGGTGACTCATATTTGCAGTACATTTCAAGAGATGCCCCAATGCATAGTACCCTGTGACTTAGTTGACCTCTGAGGGCAAGGAAAAAAGTTATCCCTTAAGAGCCTTGGCCAAATTGGTATGGGCATTAAGTATGCTCATTAAGCATCCAGAAAGGCTAAGTTACACCAGCCCCATACTTGTATCTACTCTATAATATTTTTAAAAAGGCTTGGACAAAAACTCAAGTACCCTTGTAAAAGAAATACTAAGAAGCACTCCCATAAAATAAATACTGTGGTTAGACATAATGACATGACAGACTAGTTAATTTCCACATTCCTTTCATCTTATATTACTCTAAAATATACATACATATCCTCCATCGGTATACCAAAAATTCATAACCCTGAAAATAAGCAGTAGCTTAGTTCTAGAACCTGTGAAGGGATTCACAATACAAGAGCACAGTTATTTTCAGATCACAAGGAATATAACATTAATGTTGCTCAGTTTGCATTATGACTAGGTAATTGGTGCTAGCATCCACAGTTGAGGGATACCATTCACAGTTTGATTTTTCTGGGACTGTGATACTTCACTTAACATGATATCTTCTAGTTCCATCCATTTACCTGCAAAGTCCATGATCTCATCTTTCTTTACCACTGCATAGAACTACATTGTGTGCATATAGCACATTTTCTCTACCCACTCCTCAGTTGAGGGGCACTTGGTTTGGTTCCAGCTCTTTGCTATTGTGAAGAGAGCTTCAATAAACATGGCTGTGCATATATCTCTGTGGTATTGAGTCTTGTGGGTTTATCCCCAGGAGTAGTATGACTGGGACAGGTGGCAACCACATTTTGAATGTTCCAAGGATTCCCAACACTGCTTTCCATAGTGGCTGTATGAGTTTACATTCTCACTAGCAGTGGATGAGTGTTCTCCTTTCCCCACAACCTCTCCAAAACTTGTTATCATTTGTTTTCTTAACCATAGCCAGTCTTATCAGAGTGAGATGATATCTTAAAGTGGTTTTAATTTGCATTTCCTTAATTATTAGCAACACTGAACATCTTTTAAGATGTTTCTCGGCCATCTCTAATTCCTCACTTGTGAAGTCTCTGTTCAGCTCTTTGCTTGATCTTTTGAACAAGTCATTTTTACTCTTTCTCCTTTGTTTTTTTTTTTGAGTAGTTTATATATTCTGGAAATCAATGCGTTATCAGATGTGTCTGTGGTGAAGATTTCCTCCCACTCTGTGGGTTTTCTTTTCACTTCCTTGATTGTTTCTTTTGATGTACAGAAGCTTTTAAGTTTAATGAGGTCCCATTTTTCAATTGTCGATGATATTTCCTGTGCAGCTGTTGTCTGATTTAGGAAGTCTTTTCCTATGTCTTGTGGGTTGCTGCCAAATTTTATTCTATCACCTTCAGAGTTTTGGGTTTCACATTGAGGTCTTTTATCCATTTGAAGTTGACTTTTGTACAGGGTGAGAGATGGGGTTTAACTTTATTCTTCTACAAGTAGTGATCCACTGAAGATGCTGTCCTTCCTCCAACGTGTCTTCTTGGCCCCCTTGTCAAATACGAGGTCGCTGAAATTGTATGTGCTCAAGATTTAAACTTCAGTTTTGTTCCATTTGTCAACAGTCTGCTTTTGTGCCAGTAACAAGCTGTTTTTATGACTAGCCATGTAGTATAGTTTGAAGTCTGGTATAGAGATACCCACCGTTTTTGCTCTTTTCACACAGGGTTGCATTGGCTATTCAGAATCTTTTGTTTTTCCATATGAAATTAAGGACTTTTTTCTAAGCCTGTTAAGAAACAATTAGAGATTTTAATTGGGATTGTGTTGAATCTGTATATAAATTTGTGTAGAATGGACATTTTTACTATATTAATTTTTCCAATCCATGAGTATGGGAGATCTTTCCATCTTCTGATGTCTTTTTCAATTTCCTTCTTCAGGGGTTTATTTTTTTTAGATATCTTTGGTGTCTTTGTTCCTATGTATTTTATTGTTTTTGAGGCTAATGTGAGTGGGAATTTCTCCTTGTGTTCCTTCTTCAGTAGCTTGCTGTTGGTGTAAAGAAAGGTTACTGATTTTTCAAGGTGAATTTTATATTCTGCAAATTTACTGAAACTCTTAATCATTCCTAGGAGTTTTCTGGTGGAGATTTTAGCATCCCTTAAATAAACAAGAATACCATCAGCAAAAAGTGATAGCTTGACTTCCTCTTTTCCAATTAGTACTCCTTTAAATTTCCTTTTCTTGCTTTATTGCCCTAGCAAGTGTTTCAAGCCCAATATTGAAGAGGAGGGGTGACAGGGGGCAGCCTTGCTGAGTTCCTACCTTTAAGCGGAATGCTTCTGTCTTTTCTCAATTTAGGATGATGTTGGCTGTGGGTTTCCTGTATATGGCTTTAATTACATTGAGGAATGATCCCTCAAATCCAATTCCCTCTAGGACTTTAAGCATGAAGGGATGCTGGATTTCATTAAAGGATTTTTCTTAGTCAATTGAGATGATTGTGTGTTTTGTTTTCTTTCAGTCTATTTATATATTTTATGATATTTATTGATTTTCATATGTTGAACTATCCTTGCATCTCTGGTATGAATACAACTTGGACATGATGTGGGTCTGTAAACAGTTTGTTAACAGTTTGCAAGTATTCTGTTGAGAATTTTTGCACCTGTGTTCATTAATGAGATGGGTCTATAGTTCTCCTTTTAGGTTGTATCTTTGCCTAGTTTTGGAATTAGTTGTGATGATGGCTTCATAGAAGGAATTTGGGAGATTTCCCTCTGTTTGTATCCTTCTGAACAATTTGAGTAATGATGGTTGTAAGTCTTTTTGAAATGTTTTATAGAATTCTGCCTTGAAACCATCTGGGCCTGGGCTCTTTTATTTATTTATTTATTTATTTATTTTATTATTATTATTATTATTATTATTATTTAGTTTAGAGGTTTCTTATTACATTTTCAATTTCTTTAAATACTATGAGTCTGTTTAAACTATCAATCTCTTCTTGGTTAAGCTTTGTTGAATCCCAGGATTTCAGATATTCATCCATTTCTCCTAGGTTTTCAAACTTAGTAGAGTATAGCTTTTTTAAGTATTCCTGTATGATTGTCTGGATATTTTCATTATCTGTTCTGATATTTCCCTGTTCATCAGGGATTCTATTTATTTGGAGTTCCTCTTTCTTTCTTTGAGTTAACTGGGCAAGAGGTCTATCTTGTTTATTATTTCAAAAATACAACTTTTGCATTCATTGGTTTCTTTGTATTGTTTTCTTTGTTTCTTTTCCATTGATTTCTGCTCTGATTTTTGTTATTTCTTACTGTCAGTTGCATTTAGAGATCATTTGTTGTTCTCCCGAGTATTTTTTGCTGTAATGTTAGATTGTTCACTTGTGCACTTTCTGTTCTTCTAAAGTAGATACACAGGGCTATAAAATTCCCTCTTAAGACTGTGTTTAAAGTATCCCATAGGTTTTGTTGTGTTGTATTATCATGGTCATTCAGTTCCAGGAATGCTTTTATTTCTTTCTTTATTTCTTCCTTGACCCATTCATTATTCAGGAGTGTGTTATTTAGTCTCCATGTGTTCTTGTAGTAGTAGGGCTTATCTTGGATTTGATAATGAGCTTTATTGTGTTGTGGTCTGATAGAATGCATGAAATTATTTCAATCTTTTTGTATTTGTTGAGGTTTTTTTTTTTTCTGTGTCCCAGTATGTGGTCGATTTTGAAAAATGTTCCATGGGGTGCTGAGTAGAAAGTGTATTCCTTGGTATTGGGGTAGATGTCTGTGAGGTCCTTTTGTTGTATTGTATCATTCAGTTCAGATGTCTCTTTGTTTATTCTTTGTCCAGTTGACCTGTCCAAAAGGCTCAGTGGGGTATTGAAGTCCCCTACTATGAGTGTGCTGGGCTTAATCTGTTCCTTGATATCCTGGAGAATTTTCTTTATAAAGTTTGGTGCACCAGAGTTTGGTGCACATATATTCATGATTGTGAAATATTCATGGTCAATTGTTCCTTTGACAAAGGTGTAACAGCCCTCTTTGTCTCTTCTGATTTCTTTTACTTCAAAGTCTATTTTGTTTGATATTAAAATAGCAACTCCTGCTTTATTTTTGGTACCATTTACTTGTAATATTGTTTCTATCCCTTCACCTTAAGTTGGTGCCTATCCTTGAGAGTGAGATGGGTTTCTTGTATACAGCAAATAGATGGGTTCTGTTTCTTAATCCAATCTCCCCATCTATGTCTTTTGATTGGGGAGTTTAGTCCATTAATATTTAATGTTATAATTGAAATATGTGTGTTGCTTCTTTCACCTTATTATCCATTTGCATTTTTGGTCTAAGTTTCTACTTCTGCAGTTATACTTTTATTAATTTCACTTTCTAGGTGCCTTGGAATATTTTGCTCTTGTCTTCTGTCCTTTGAATTGCTTCAAGTATTCACTGAAGGCTTGGTTTCCCAGACATATATTCTATCATCTTGTTTATGTCATGGGAGATTTTTCTCTCTCCTTCAACTATAATGGATATTTTTGCTAGGTATAATAACCTGGGTTGACCTGTATAGTGCTAAAACACTGAAAATTCTTTGCTCTACATTCGTCTTGCTTTCATAGTTTGTACTGAGAAGTCAGCTGTAATTCTGATGGGTTTCCCATTATATGTAAATTGTTTTACTCTTGTGGCTTTCAGAATTTTGTCTTGGGAGTCTAGCTTTTTAAATATGATATGACATGGGGAGTTTCCTTTCTGATCTTATCTATTTGGGGTTCTATGTGCTTCTTTTATTTGTATGGCTTTGTCTTTTTTTTGTTGTTAGTTTGGGAAAATTTTCATCTATTTTTCTGTTGAAGTTTTGATCAATACATTTCTCTTGGGATTCTTTTCCTTCCTCCATCCCTATGATGTGGAGATTTGATCATTTCATAGTGTCCCATATTTCCTGTTGTTCCAATTTTGTGTATTCTTAAATTTTTCATAAACTTTTCTTTAGCTTTTTAGTTATTCTGTGTTATCTTTCAAGTCTGCTATTCTTTTTTCTGCTTCCTCCATTCTACTTCTGAGGCTTTTCCCCTTCCTTTCCTCTTCATTGGATGTGTGTTCGATTTCCTTTTTCATTTCATCCTGTGATTTCATTAATATTTCCACTTCCTTTGGAGCTTCTCAATCTCTTTCTATAGCTCCTTGCCTTGCTAGTTGGTTTCTTTTTTATTTCAGAATGGAATATTTTCAGTGTTTCCACTTCCTTCTGGAGTTTGTCATTCTCTTCCTCTATTTTTTTCAGGCATTTTTCATTCTCTCCTTTAACTTCTTTCCAAAGTTTTTAATTTTCTCCCTGTAGGTCTTTTTTGAGTTTTCCATTCTCTCTCCCTAGATCTCTGACTTGTTCTTTATATTCTTTGATTTCTTCGAATATGTCTGCAATTGTTCTGCTAATATCTGTGTCCTGCACCACCTCCAAGGAGATCCCATCATAGGAATCTCCTACAGGGTTGGTAGAGCTTGGCGTGGAATTATCCTGCACTCTTCCCGTGTTGTTCCTTCATTGTTCCTTTGGCATGTCTGTTTCCCCTTGCCTGTATTATGATGTGAATCTCAAACTCCTCTTCACTGTGTTGAAGGTTTTAGATGACTTCATTTTTTTCTCCTGGTTTATGGAATGTTGACTTGTCTAGGTTTCAGGCTTTCAATTTTGGTTATAAATTGGAAGTCTAACTCACTCGTCTCTTTCTACTCTGAATGTTCTCCAAAAACAGGGTGGGGAACAACCCAATCAGTACCCTGCTGAGCACTATGATCACTCTGCTTCCTGCCAGCCAATTTCTCTAGGTTGTTTCTAGGGCTTGGTGATGAGGAACTAGATTTGTCTCAGGTTCACTGTTTCATTTTGCTTTTCTTTGTGCCCCAGAATCACTAGTATGGTAGCTCTTGGACAATTCCTCAGCAATTCCAATTGGGGGTTGGGGGCAATATATGCCTCTCTTAGCTGCCTGGCCCTTACCTGTGCTTCATATGGTCCCGGAAAGTCCCCAATCTAAGCTCTCAACACTCAAGTCTCACAGTGGCAATAGGCCCATCTTTTATGCCAGCTACAGCCACACAAGACAATGACTCAATTGTCCAACAAATCAATGATACAATTATCCAACAACCCCGTGATAGAATCATCTAACAATCTGCCTGGCTGAAGGGCCCAGTTCCTACTTGTGCTTCAGGTGGTCCTGGGAAGTCCCTGATCTAAGCTTTGTTCACTGAAGTCTCACAGAGGCAACAGGCCTGCCTTTTAAACCAGCTAGCAGGGTGACTCCACCCACACAGCTACACAAGACAATGATTCAATTATCCAACAATCCAATGATACAATTATCTAACAACCCAGTCATAGAATTATCCAACAATCTGCCTGGCTGAAGCGCCCAGATCTTACCTGTGCTTCAGATGGTCCTGGAAAATCCCCGATCTAAGCTCTGGGCACTCAAGTTGATATTTTATTCTCGAAAAGACTTTAATTATCCTTCATCTATTTATGATAAACAGTGTTATTTCCAGAAGAAAAAAAAAACACTCTAATGCAAAGGATGATGTTATTTTTAAACATCTATACCTGTGCCCACAACAAAACCTATTCTCATTATTAATGTTTGCTTAAGTGTATATGTTTTAACTGTATTTCTTTAGAAGAATTACAAAAGATACCCCTGGATGAGCTGCCAACCTGTTGGAAGGAAAGCTGGGACAGAACTGAAAGTCCAATATGTCACTTCAATTAAAGTATGGAATATTCTAATTTCCACCCACTCTTTTCCCTTCCTTTCCAAAGCTTAGGGGCTAATCACTAAATAGGAAACATTCCAGAGACCAATGAGATAGTTGTAAAAGCACAATTAACACAAACTGGACATTATTCCATCATAATAATAATATGTGCAGGCTTTATCAGCTGGACTTGAAACTTTGAGGTACAGCTAAAATCACCATCTGTGTTACATTTGATACAAATGCTTACTGATAATACCTGTATGTTTTGGGAGTAGGGGAAATGTCACTTTTATGTCAAGTCTGGATTAGTGGCATAGCCACCCCCCTTTTATCTGTCTCTTGATTCCCCAACCCTCTGACTTCCTGGATGCTCCCTTTTCTGGGGACTGATTTTCACCTTAGGAGTGGTCCGGTTAGTCAAAAACCAAATTAATAATCTCATTGAAGTTACAACCCAAAATGTTCTGGGTCAGTATCAGGCCACTCCTGAATGCCCACTTGAAGAATATGATGACATCTCCCCATTTTAATAATGAAAAACAAAGGGGGAGCTGTGGTACCCAATATTCCATTTGGCTGGCAATAGAGAGCAGGATTTTGCCTAGATTACCTGCAAAGGCCGGGGTTCAGATTTCAGTAGAAGTTATCACATTCCTGAACCAATTTCTAAAGAACACATCTCGGTTTCAGGATTGACCTGGAGCTTCTGCCAAGGAGCATAAACAGGACTTTTGTAGAAAGTGCCCTATAAATTTCCCTTGCACTCCCCACCCCCATCCTTGCCAGAAACTACTATATAAAACCCTAATCTCCTACAAATAAATGAGTTCTTCAGTCCCTTGAGGCTGGCTTCCAGGTCTCTTTGACCTTCTGCATTACCTGCCCTCCAAATTCTTTGTCCATTCCCTCGCCCAGCCTGTGACCCAGACTACAAGCAAAACAGCTTTATGCACACCAGAGGCTGGTGACCCACAATTGGACACAGGGAACCCCACTGCCCCACACATGTTGACAAATAAATGTGTGCCTGAACACGTGTGCATTTATACACCAACACATACACAAAGAAATCCACTGGATTTAAACAAATGAATCCTTCTTAAAACATTAAGAATTATAAAGAATACCAAAAGTTGATGACAGATCCTGTGAGAAATTATGGAGTGTGTTTTTTATTATCTGAGGGAGAAAGCTGCTTTGCTGATAAAGGAAACATTGGCCTTTCTGTTGAGTCTGAAGAAGATGTGGAGGAAACTGGAGGAAAGGCAGGGAGATCTCTACTAGAAGTGAAAAAAATGACTAAAGTATGGTCAGGGGATAGGCAACATGCTGAGGGAAAGAGGGTGAAGGCACAGTATGAAACGCAAGAAAAAAAAAAAAAAAAGAGAAGACGTTCATAATAGCAAAGAACATGGACACAAATGTCATCAAACTATCAAAATTAAAGAATCCTATTCGAGGGGCTGGAGAGATAGCCTAGCGGTTGAGAGCACCAACGCTCTTGCAGAGGACCCGGGTTCGATCCCCAGCACCCACATGGCGGCTAAGAACCGTCTGTAACTCCAATTCCAGGAGAACTCCAGTTCCAGGGGAATCTGAGACCCTCTTCTGACCTCCGCAGCATTGCACGACATGGGTGCACAGACCTGCATGCAGACAGTACATTCATACACATACAAAAATAAATAAAAAAATAAAATAAAATAAAGAATCCTATTCGAAATCTAGAGAGCATAGATTCCTAAATCAGATTTATGTTTTCAGGTAAAGAGATTCATAAATATGTTGCAGGTTGATACACCACTGCATGCTTACTTTTCTGTTGTTGTGATAAAACACCATGACCAAGGCAATGACAAAGGCAACTTAGAGAAAGAAGAGTTTATTGAGCTTACAGTTCCAGAGAGGGATAGGCATCCATTATGGGATGCAGCAGGCAGAGAGGAAAGCTGGAAAGGGGATATGCAGGCAGAGAGATCACATCTGAAAGAAAGCACACTAGTCAAAGAGACAAAGTGAAAGTTGGACAAGGCAATGAATTTGCAAATCCTTTCCCCAGAGACATACCTCCTCCAAAGAGGCCGACCTCTTAAAGGTTCTATGACTCTTCCAATATTCAGTCACAAACTCATTAAGTGTTCAAATACTTACAGTCTATACAGGATAGTCACATGTAAACCACCACAAACTCATTCTGAGTCATAAATTATGTGTCATGCCCCACACCTTTAATTCCAGCAATTGGGAGGCAGAGGCAGGTGGATTGATGTAATCTCAAAGCCAGCCTGATTGAAATGGTATGTTCCAGGCTACCATGGTTACAAACAAAGAACTGGTCTCAAAAAACTAAAAAGTGAAATAAAGTTTGGAGTCTGGAGTCAATTCCTGTGCTACTAACACCACACACACACACACACACACACACACACACACAATTTAAAAAATGTAAAAAAGGTGTTTAGATATGCTTTAGGTTTACATATACATCATCCATATTAAAGGTCTTTCCATACAGATATAATTTAGCATTGTCTACAATTTCTTCCATAGTTTAACCTTAAAGTGTAAAAGGCAAGCAAACCATAGTTAATTTTTCCCTAGCTTGAATCTTCATTGCCACAAAATATTATGATAATAACTCTAGAAAGAACTTCTAGACATTGAATTTTCCTTTTATACATTCTGGGATAAATAGAAATGAGGTTTTCTTTGCCATTTGTTCTTCCATATTTAAGCACATATTTATAAATATGCTTTCTTATATTACTTTCTGTCTCAAGAGGATACATCAAACAATATTATTATGCAAATAATATTGTGTCTACAAAGTATTAAAATGTCAGATCTCCAGCTTTCCATTGTCTTATATCAAAATCTATAATCCACAGAGATAGGCATTGGAAGCACGTGATATCAGCATGTAATTTAGCCTGAAGAAGTAAAAAGATCTTCAGCTGGGCTCCTGACATGGACTGACCTTTCAACATGGTCTGCATGCTGTATTGCTAGTAGAAATATGTGTTATAAGCACATGCTGAAGCTATTGAACAATTTATGATGCTACAGTTAAGAAACAGTACATGCCATCTAAGGACCAGAACTGTAATATTCACATTGATAAAAAGTCTGCTTCATGAGTTGCAGTTTGGTCATTCCCATTATAGTTGACTCAACATAGGCTTCACAGCCATCCGTAGAATCACAAAGTCATGATAGCACTCTATTCAAAGACCAACACACATTTATCCAGAGTTATTTCTAAAAAGCTTCAAACTTTATCTATCTTACATTAATCTCTATAGTGTCAGGTGGCCACAGTTATCACTATGGATAGCTGGTTGATCTTGTAGAGAACATAGGTTTGTTTCCCAGCACCTACATGGTGAGTAACTCTAGGTCCACTGCATCCAGTGGTCTCTTCTGGCCTGCATAGGTATTGAGTGACACACATGCATGCTGGCAAGACAACCAAACAAATAAATAAATGAAAAAAATACAGATAAATAAATAATAAATCAGAACAGTCCCCTTTTATACACTGTACCATTAATTTCTGGAGCAGGCATTTATGAAGAGGCTATTTGTTTCCAATTTATTTTTCTTAATCTGGATGCTATGACAGTATTTCATGAGGTATATCATTTATTTTTTTGTTGCTATGATAAACTGGAATGAGCAAAGCAACTTTTAGAAGGAAGAGACTAACATGAGAGAAGACACAAGGCAAAAGGCAGCAGGAGCAGAAAGATGTGCAGTCACCTTCAAGTGGGTACAGGAAGCAGGGAGAAACCAGGTAGCAGCACAGAAAATTATACATTCTGAATGCCTGCTCCAAAGACATGCTTCCCCCACAAAATCTGCACCTTCCAGACCTTCACAAACAGCAGCACCACCTGAAGACAGGTATTCCAGTAATCACATTCTATGACTACATTCCTCATTCAAAACCACTTGAGAAGGAAATTCCAGTTTTAAAACCTATGTCTTGTGAACTTGCGCTAGGCCTCAAAGTAATGTGAAAACAAATCTATTTTCCTGAATGTACACCAAATGCAGTTTCAATGTCTGACTATGCAGTTTGGTAGTAGAGCGCTCAGGTAGTATGCACATTGTCCAGTATCAATCCTCTGCCCCCAAATTAAAGTGTATTTATATCATTTAAATTGAATTTTAATGTAGCATCAAATCTGTAGATTGCCTTGACAGTGAAGTTCCACCATTCTTCAATGGTATTCTTGAATAACTTTCAACTCAATAAGCTAGAAATCCAACTAGACACTCATTCTAACTCTGAGAAAATCCTAGGCATATTTCATAAAATTATGAAAGGACAAATAAACCCTGTCATGTATTTTATAAAGTTGGAATGTGAGGTGTCAGGATTGGCTGTACTCTGCTCCTGAGGGAGCAACATTTTCCTTTGTGAATGCCTCACATCTCTGGATTCTGTTTTGATGCCATTGTTATGATCTTCCCTTTCATCAACCATTCCATTCTGGCTCATAGTTTCTTTACACTCTGGACAAGAGGATAGTAAACATCTCACTGTAAGTCATTTATCTAATGTGCAATTCATTTCAAAATTCTGGAAATCAAAAAAAAAGTGTTATCAGAATCACATTAAATGACTGAAAAAAGTGAGCCCATAAAATACTGTTTTAAAATAAAAATCATTCTGTGGTGTGATGACTCAGTAGACACAGAAGGATGAAGATGTAACTTCAGATATTTGTCACCTACTTACCTACCAGAAGTGGTTGTTCTTTCCTCTAAACTTAGGACTACGGACACAGAGACAGGGGAATCCTTGAAGCTCTTTGGCAATCCACACTAGCTGAGCTGAAGTGTTTCAGATTCACTGAAAGAACCTATTTCTAAACAAAAAAGATAAATGGGGGGGAAGAGATTGAGGAAACCCAGAATTAACTTCAGACCTGCACACACATCTCCACTCTCCTCCATACACACTCCGTCATGTGTCCAGACAACTGTACTAATTAATTTTTAGCAAATGCATTAATAGCATATATTTCAGAAAGTTACCATCTCAGAGAGATGGGAAAGATAGTACACAAACTAAGGAATTGTGTTAGCTTAGAATTAGCTGACCCTAAAGACTCGAACACAAATTTCCTAGAACTTCTAAACATATTTAGGATAGAAGTTCTATGAAAATTAATGCACCAAAATTAGCAGTCTTCCTATATACAAGTGATAAACACTAAGAAAGCAAACTGGTAATTAAAAAAAAAACCCATTCATAATAGCTTTTGTAACCCAGTTCCAGGGCATCTGACATCCTCTTCTGGCCTCTGTAGGCTTTGTCCAATGTGGGTGCCCTTACATGCAATACACTCACACACATAAAATAATACAAATAATAAGTACAATATTTTGAAAAATAAGTTAAATATTATCAATAATCTTTTTTTTTTAATTAATTTTTATTGATGCTTTGTGCATTTCATACATTTTTTCCAATTCAGTTCAGGCTTATTTCCGTTTCCCTCCCCCCCACCCCCACCCCATCCCAGATCATGCATTCTGCCATAACTGTCCTGCATCTTTCTCTCAGTTTTTTTTTTCATTTTTAGCTATAAGTGATAATCCATGAGTACAAGCATCCTTCATGCAAAACCTATCTGCAGGCTGTTGTGCCCAAACAAAATATTATCAATAATCTTATGTCAAAACTCTATAGATAAATCTTTTAAAAGTCAAGATTTTTACATATAAATTGCATGATAATTGTTTCCAGATTTGTGTATTAACTCGTGAAATAAATATATTGACAGTTCTTCAAGTTTATTTCAAAACAGATCAATAATTTTTGGAATAAGCAAGGCTTGGTGGCACATGCCTATGATCCCATTTCTCAGGAGAAATAATCAGGTAGATCTCTGTTAGATAAAAGCCAGCCTGGTCTACCTAGAGAGTTCCAGGCCAGTTGGGGTTGCCCTGTCTCAAACTAGCACCCCCACCAAAAAGTTATTGGTGTGGTTTTATCTTCAGGTGTGTGCAGCTATGAAGAATTCTGAAGTTTCATAAAATACCGTATAATCACCTAAGGAAGTAATTCATTTCAGCATTGTTTTTCCTCTCACATACTTCCTCACTATTTCATGCAATATTAAGAATGAAGTTTTAACAACCTATTGCAGCAATGAAAATCTGCAGTATCTTCCTTAGATGGAGGGAACAATTTTCTAAATGTACTCAATGTAAGATGAAAACATTCTCCTCAGAGAGTATGGGGTTGTGTGATGATTTTTATGAGATCTTCAGGTATGTAAAGTAAGTAATTTATTTTTGTGATACTGGAATTCAGAACAATTATCTATTTGGTGCCTAAGTTGGAAACATAGGCAATTAGATGAAGTCTCAAAGTATGAGACTAGATAAGGTTGTTTAGTATCTGAGAATTACTAAGAAGGGAACTCATAGGACAGATCCCCAAGGAGGAAAAGGCAAAATAATGGGAAAGAAAATTTAAAAAAGTCAACTAGGCTGTGGGAAATGGAAGTGCTGTATCTAGTTCCCCTCAAGTAAAGCCGTGGTGGGAGGGGGAAACGTCAGATGTTTGAAATGATGCTGCCTTGTCAGGAAAAGCACAGACCAATGAAGAGGGCGAAATGGAAAATAAGGCAAGTTTGTATAAAATCCAAGATGAAGAGAACATGAAAAAATATATACACATAAAAACCATAAAAATCAGAAAATACTAATAAATTATAATTGCAATTAAAGATCTCTGATGTTGAAAACAGTAATCTCATTAGATTGTCCAAAAATAACATGAGAGCATCTCCGATCAATGTCATCATTTCCTTACCAAGTTCTTCTAAGATATAAGCCCAAATCAACAACAATAATAAAAATGCATAATAAATAACACCTGTGTCTAATTGCTGGACAAATATTGCTCATAACACTACACAATGGTATAAGAATCGGTAGACATTCTATTAGCAACCTTTATCATCAAGCATCTCTAGTAAATTTTAAATTAAAATATTCAATAGTTTATGTGCAGAAATTACCAAATTATAAATATTGTCAAAAACACATATTTGTGAAGAATTAAATTTAAAATTTTAGTTTTTATAATATTTTACTTATTATATTTATTTTCTGTGTATACGTGTAGTGCTTGCATTTGTGTAATTTTACGCATGACACGCAATGCCTGCAGAGTCAGCAGATGTTGGCTTGCCCTGGAACTGGAGTTGCTTCTGAGCTTCCATGTAGGTGCTGGGAGTTGAGCCAGGGCCCTCTCTAAGAGAAGCTGTTGTTCTTAATCATTGGACCATCTCTCCAGCACATACATTTAATATTTGGTTAAAATATTGCAATGAAATACAGTAAAATAATTTTATTTTCACATTTATTTGCATGTTTGGGAGAATACTTTTTAGAATTTAATATTGTATTACAATCAACAAAATTATTATTTGAAGGAAGAAAAGATAGCATGCCTATTCAGATAAATAACTGTCAAAACAATAGTACAAATAACTCAACAATTAAGTGAACTTCAGCTGTAATTTCACAGAATAAAGGAGAAAATTATAGTTTCAATCAAATCTATTGTTCAAAATTTTGGAGGTAATATTATATAGATAAAAAGTAATCATTAGTGATGTAAATTTTATTATATGCAGAAGATTGAAAATAAAATTTCAATCTTATTATAAAATATGACCAGAGAGTAGCATTCTAGTTTAACATATAAAAATAAATTCAGTCTTATCCAGTTGTAATAGGCATTTAAGAAAATCACCCTTGACTTCTGTCTTTTGCTTCCCTCTTGTCCGTGTCTATGACCACTCACATCTGCTGTCCTTCCTAAGGTTTGCCACTTTACCAAGGAACAATTTCCTACCTTTCAATTTCTAGCTTTCCCTTGTTTCACAACCAGCTGACCTCTTTTCATGTCTTCCTATCAACCCAAACCAGTAATCCTTCAATTGCACCAGAACTCCCAATTAATAGTTTCACTATTCACTATTCAACAGCCAGAAGAACTAGTGTCAGATTCCTTCTTTTATTAATAATGCAGTTATTGTAAATATTCCCTGCATGTGTCAGTCCTTTTGCCCCATCTGCTGGATGGCTGTTTCCAGAGTTGAATGTCAAAATTGCTATGTGCTGGTGTGTGCAGAGTGGGACAACCTGTGGAAGAATCACAGAACAATGTGGTTTCAAGAGAAAGCTGCTACTTCATAACCTCAGGTAAACACCTCATGAATCAATCCAAGCTATGGGAGACATGTAAAAAGTTTCACATACCTTGTTACTTCTTTTCTTACATTCACATTTTCTTTTTTTTAAAGCCAATTTTTGTTTAAGCTTTGTGCATTTCATACAAAATTTTCAATCAAGTCTATATCCACTTCCCATTACTTGCCACCCCCACCACCCCACCAGAGCTCATGCATTCTGCCAAACATGTTTTTCAGCTTTTTCTCAGTCTCTTTTAAAAATTTGATGCAGAAGTTTACTGTTTTCAGCAGAAGTTCACCATTTCAGTCAGTTTCCTCTTTCTTTCTTAGTGCCATTCTTTTCACCTTGGGATAATATTTATGTTTAAAGGTGAGGTAAGTTTCTTGGACACAAGAATTTTCTTGGTTATACTGATGATATTCTACTCTGTAATGGTACAGATCATGTTCCTCAATTTAACATAAGTTGTTTTATAGTGACAGATAACTAGATCATATTTTCTGTGAAAATGTTGCCCATCTTGCCTTACTTAGTTCCATTAGCATTCTTTTCTCGAGAGGATTTGAACATTTTGCAGCTATACCACCATCATAGTCTGAAAATCAGTGTTATTCATCTCATGGTACTCTGTAAAATTGTTTCTTTAAGGACAAATCATTTTATATCTTACCTCATCATCTTTTAAAGTTAATTAATTAATTAAATTCTTTATTGAGCTTTGCGAATGACATAAGATAGATTTAATCAAGTTTAGACACTTTCCCCCTCTTTGTCCCTCCCCATGACTCCTCCATCAAATATTCTATCATCTACATGAAGTTTTATCCTGTCAAGCGTTTTACATCAGTATGAAATCCAAAGATTCTAGCTGATGCTCTAACATATAATAAAAGCCTTCAATTGTGATGGACTGTTAGCATAGCTTTTCTCAAAGAAATAATTTTGAGATTAGTAATTGAAGAGTTAATATAAGTGTGGTTCCCCTTATTGAAAAAAATGTGTGCTCTTATTTATAAAAGCATGTATATGTTTCATTTGGTGGGTTTTGGTGTTTCAGTTCCAATAGTACATTACTTCTTTCTAAGCTCACAATGATAATTTAAATTCAATATCACATGCACCATCACAATGTCATTGTTATCCTGAGCCAAAAATGAAATGATAGTTTGCTCTGTATTATCCGGTGACCTCTAATATTTGTCAGGAGGAAATGGGCACTGTACAACCCATGTCATATACCTGGGAATTTGCTAATATTGCTGGGATTACAGTAACTAAAGGTAAAAGCAGCCAAGCCTCAGGTTCCTTTGAAATAGGATTTGTATAACACAATAATGTAAATAACTGCAATTTACTAATGTGATTTTTAGGAAATATACCATAATGGAAGAAAGCAAATTTATTCTACTAAATACAGCCATTTATGCAGTATTCATTTCCATTTGTCCAGAAAAGTGCAGTATAATGCCTGACGTCCTGGTGAATTTATTGACATTCCTTTTCATTCTCAAAATTGGGCTACATTAGAAGGTAATTTACATCATTTCATATGTTTAAGCTATTACCATGACCATTTTTATTATTTCCCTTTAGTGCTAAAGCCTGGTTAGATTTTGTGAGTGGGTCTCTTGAAGTTGTCCTTCACCCAGTCCTTTCCTCTTGCCTCTCTTACCCCCTGATCTTTGTACAGAAGAGATTCCTTTTGAGTTTCCTTCCAGAAAAGGGAAGGGAATCCACACTTCTGGCGACCAAGACCTTTCCAGTTCCTGGAATTTCTTCCATTTTCTGTATCTACTTACTTTAACTTTTCTCCTATATTTGACCTTTGCACCTTGAAGCCTTTGTGATAAAGATTTGAAAAGCTGTGTTTCACTGTCTTCTTCACAGCAGACTATGAATAAACCTATTTCCTTTTATCAATTCTGTCTTTGATATGCTGTCAAACATTACACATACTATATCCTGGTGATAATAGCAGGGAACTGGAAGGGAATTCACGTAACCAGTGTTTTACAATAATAAATTGCATTCCAGTGCGTTACTTGCCTAGGATTGGAGGAGAGAGTTTGTTTCAACTTTGAAGGCCAACTAAGTGTGATCTATGTCATAGTACAGATTCCTGCTTCATTTTAGGTAGATGGTCAAATGTCCTGGTCCTGTCATACATTTAAGGGTAGAGGAGATGCATAATGTTACTTTTCTAAATAGATTAAGTGTTCTGGAAATTAACTCTCATCTTCACAATGATTGTTTCCATGTTTCCCATGTACTCTGCAACAGGAAGTCAGGAAACCACTTTTCTCAACTTCTCATCAGATTGGGCCAATGTTTGTATCAGAGGAAAAAGATGAGACAGATGAAGAAAGAAGATATATTTTATCCTGTTCCTTTTCTTCTCCTCATCTTCTACTTGTTCTTCCTCTTCAAATGTCATGTGACCTTGTAGAGATAGCAGCAATCAAAGCATGAAAAGTAAGGCATGGATGGAGGAATAAGTCTAAATTTGATTAAGAAATGTTGCATGAAATGCACTCAATAAAAATTAACTTAAAAAGAATAAAATACAATTAATATGAAAAAAGACAAATTTCCTTATTAATTGAATGCATTTTTATTGTTACTGATATCTATTTGATGTATTGGAAGAAACTAAATAGTAAAGTGAGTAAAATACTCCTGCTTAAAAAAAAAAAAAAAAAGAAAAGTAAGGCTTCTGAATTCTTGTTACAGGAACTTTCATTGCCACAGTTCATATCCATAGTTGTGGAGAAACATCGCCTTTGGGGATACTGTCTGTTTGCAAAATAAAGGTAAAACCTGTTTTATCTTATAGCAGCTTCCTGGCTTAAAGCAGAGTGCCCTGTTGATTTTAATAGCCTACTCCCAAGGCTGTGATGGGTGGGGCACTTTTTACTGTAAGGTTACACACTCACATGAGAAACTTAGTTCTCCAGATCTCTTAGACAGTTTTCAATTGTAAAAGCTTCCATAATTCTTTTTAAAAATGGGCTAATTATCCTCAAAAAATATTTACAATGACAACCTCTTTGAAGTACACTAAAAATAAAAAAGAAATATTTTGGTTGTACAATCAAGGAAAAACTAAAGTTTGGACTGTGAACTGTACTCCCTGTGACATCAGGTAAGGTGTCTCCATGAAATTCAGACTACCTTTAGCCCAGTCTGTAGGAGAACACATAACATGTTTTATGCCTGTAACTTTGTAACTGAACAAGTTCAAGTCAGTTTTCTCTTGAGATATCATCTGGTCCACCTACATAGCCATTCTTTTTTTTTTTAATTTTTATTAATTTTATTTATTTCTGTATATGTATGAATGTACTGTCTGCATGCAGGTTTGTGCACCCGTGTCGTGCAATGCCGCGGAGGTCAGAAGCGGGCCTCGGATTCCCCTGGAACTGGAGTTCTCCTGGAATTGGAGTTTCAGACGGTTCTCAGCCGCCATGTGGGTGCTGGGGATCGAACCCGGGTCCTCTGTAAGAGCGGTCGGCGCTCTTAACCACTAGGCAATCTCTCCAGCCCCATAGCCATTCTTTTAAATAAGGGACAAGATACAGTCATGTATCTTGTGTGTGATTTAGAGTTTCAGAAAGAATATTCCAAGAAACTTAAAACAACAAACAAACAAACAAAAAAACAGAGGTTGCCATTTTTCTAAGAACAGGCAGGTGTGCCTTGTAATTTATATCGTTTGTTCAGGTAAACATAAAAGCTCCGCTAATTCAAGAGAAGGGGGGCAGGCCTAATTCTTGATAGGGAATAGAAGCCCTATTTGTCAAACTAAATGAAATAATGTCCTACAAAAATCTCAGAGTTGGGCATGTGAGAATTAAAGAAAATCATGTCTCCAGCACTGCAGTTTGGAAGGAAGCCTGGGAGAGACAGTGATTCCTGTGAAATCCCATAGAAAAAGAGAAACCCTCTGCTCCCTGCACAGCAAAACTGTGCTTTGCTGATGTCAGTGCTGGCATGACAAGTGATAGTCATAACAAAACTTCATTTTCTTACTTAGCTAAGTTCCTGCAGGAAACAGTGTTCTCCGTTGAAGGAAAGAGCCATCATCCTTGAGCTTCTCAAGTCTTCTTCTTCAGCTCATATGAATCTTACTTTGTCTTCCACATGTGCCCTGTCTGACTTCACTTCCTTTTATTTTTTTTTGCAAACATTTCTTTTTTTATTTTTATTTATTTTTTTATTGATGCTCTGTGTATTTCATACATCATTTTCCAATTCAGTTCAGGCATATTTCCTTTTCCCTTCCCCCCACCCCACCCCATCCCAGATCATGCATTCTGCCATAACTGTCCTGCATCTTTCTCTCAGTTTTTTTTTTCATTTTTTAACAATAAGTGATAATTTATGAGTACAAGCATTCTTCATGTAAAACCAATTTGCAAGCAATTGTGCTCAAGCCCACACAGCCCATGGGTCCCACCATCCAGCGGGGAGGCGGGGGCTTGTATTTCAATCAAGTGAATCAAATGAGTGTCCAGACTATATTGCTGTAGTTTCACCATTGGCCCCAATCGCAGCCCTTACATTCTACCACGCCCCCTCTTCTGCAGATTGTTCCCATAAGGCTTAGAAAAGGGGCACAGGTGGATGAAAGCAAAACAGTCTACTTTCTCTGGAGCTGTTGTCTTGGACTCTGGTCAGTTTCTGGCTGTTTCCTTTCATGGGCTGACAGTTTGTCCAGAATAACCTTTTGATCCTACTAATGAAGCACAAACAATTAAATATATAGGTATTTAAACAGTACTAATTGTTATGGTAGGTTACTTTGGTATAGACACAGATGTTGTGGATGGTATGTTAATCCTGAATTACATTTTTTTTTTCTGTTAAATATGACAGGGTCTTACTGTGGTTTATAACATCTCCTAACCTATAGAGGGAGTTAAGCTTGTGGCATCAGCCTTGGGTTATTCCTCCAAGGAGGAGAGCCAATAGCCAATTAGATTTGGGATATTACAGGCATATGGCTGCCTCTGCTGCACAGTATTTCCAGGCAGGTGAGGTAGCTGGTGCTGACGGAGGAGTCTTGCTTGACTCAAGGAGACCCATATTTGCTTTATTGGTTTAGTGGCCTTTGGTAACACTTCTGGTATTCCAGAGACCATCTGTACACTTGCATGTGTGGTCTCAATAATTAGGAAGGGTGGGAGGGTGGGAGAGGGACACAGGTGTATATTCGATTAATGCATATTTAATTGACATGATTCAACAAGTATCAGTTTTCCAGACACTGTCTACAGGTTACATGGTGTTTTTAGGACTTAGTAAAAGTAAATATGTGTATATTAAACAACATTGGTTTACAGGCTCTGATAAAAATGGAAATGCATCTGAGTTAAATGGAGATATAACTTGCTGTTGTCCACATTTGTTTTACATAAAATCTGTATAACAATAACTTTGGGATTGGCACATATGAATGTTCTCTATAATTTTTCTGTTGTACAGTATCACCTTGTAGCATTCTATTTCACCTATAAGATGATTTAATGTAAAAATTAAGTTTGCTTCCCAAGTTAATCACACACAGTCACCCAAAACAGCATGGGTGAATTTGATGAAATCTGTGCCTTGATTCCACCTATAGGTATGTTATAATACAACTGCCTTCTGGAGACTCATGGGTCAAAAAAACAAAACCTAAAAAAAAAGGGGGGGGATACAGACAGATATTGAAACCTTTTTGGTCAAAAACCTTGCAAATTCAAATCTTAAAACTAACTACGGAAAAGATTTTGTAGGTTCCACAGGTCAAAATATCACCAACTTAATGGCTGAGAAAAGATACAGCTTTGCATTGTGTGGGATGTACCAGAAATGCCAGCATAAAGGTTGGCCCATCTGAACATTGAGAGGAAGAAAAGCCTCAGATTGCTACAAACATCAAACCCCTCTGTGGATCCTACTTGTAACAACTATTTATAATGAGTCCTAACGAAACTTACCTTCTAGTTGCCACAAAGGTTTTAATACAAGAGATTTTTCTTGCCTCCCCCCCCATAGAACAAGGAGAAATATGATGATGATGAGGTTGCTCTCCAACTGGAAATTGGAGACAACTATTATGGAAGTAATCTCTTATAAAACCAGTAAAACTGCCTTATTTAATTGACTAATAGACATAGGAACTGTGAAAAGGATTATTCTCTGTTCAGAACCAAATATAATACTAAAGTCTCCTTATGTGGGAAAACTTAGATGGGTGGATTCTAAGCCAATGGTACCTCCCTGGCCTCACCCATAGGGTGGGTTCTAGGCCAATGGTACCTCCCTGGCCACACCCATGGGGTGGAGTGTAGTGACAAAAGATTTAGCATTTGGGCCCTGAGAATTGAGTCATGATGGATATTTAAGCGACATGTTGGAATAAATCTCTCTCTGCATTGAACCTCAACCTGACTACACGTGGTTTGCTTTCCTGCGCGGGCTTTCCACATGGGTAGTCCTAGGATTAAGTGGGCCATGCCACAAATCCCGGTGGCAACACCACAAATGGCGTCCAAATGTCAGACAGAAGGAAACTTTCACAACTTAGGTATGCATACCCCTAAATCTTGCCCTTTTCTTCTCTTTCTCCTCTCTCTCCTGATATCTGTTGTGGTGGAGCCATCTTTCCTGACTGGTTTTCGGTGAATGGGACAGTGTCTGAGGGATATGGCTTTGTAACATGTGAGAGCCTGCCTCTGATTTTGTTTCAGAGGGAACACCCAGTTGTCTTTCCAGTCATGTGCCTCCAGGCATGGTCACTCCTGAAGGCTATAAAGGCCAGTGACCTCAAGGTTGAATTTAATATTAAGCCTTTAGCAGTTTATTTTGGCCTTTAAAAACAATTTTTCATAATTCTACCAGGTTTGAAAAACTTTCTGGTTTTAGAATCCTACCCCCCAAAGAAAGACTCCTGTTACAGGTTACTCAAGTTCGGTTCCAATCTTGTTCATATGTAAGTTTTCTCCTGGTAGCTCTCTTAGACCTGAGCACACCTCTTTCTATTGTAAATTAAAGCCTTTCACAGAACTGCCCTCCCTCAAGCAGCCTCTTCCAGATAATTTCAAGCATTGGTCATTTTCTCTTAAATTCTGTATACAAAATCTGTTTTTAGATAAGAGTGTGTTGCTCTCTTGTCTTCTTATGGGTTTTCTCTAAATCTAACTTCTTACCTAAAACCTGCCGGCTATTTGTAGATCCAAATTTGTGATTTATTTTAGCTAACAGTAATTCAAATCTATTTCAGCATGCTTAACTTAAAGTGTAATATTTTTACTTAACCCCCGGATACCCTAGATATGGCTGACTTAATTTTATCTTGCTCCTTTTAAACGTGTTTCACCTTAAATATCTCTTCTCACAGAATTCTAGATCACACTTCATCTGAGCTCTGGCCTGGCACCATAAGCCTGCCTGCTGTGCGTGCATACCAGCTGCCCCACTGAGCACATGGCATCTAAATCATGCCCACTAAATTTGATTTTAAGTACATTCTTTTGATTTCAGCACTTTGGAAATAGAGTAGATGGATTTCTAGGAGAATTTACAGGCCTTGAAGTTCTAACAAACAAACTTGCTCCAAAAAATGTCTTTTTAAGGAAATTGGTAAAAGTCTCTTTAAACAGTAAATTGATATTTTGGTCAATTTAATGAGAAATTTTTTGAATAAAACTGCTTTATGTTTCTTTAAGCCCATCTCAAGCTGTTGTATGTGTGAGTGAATGTGAGTTCCCGCTTTTAATTCTATTACAATCTACAGGTTTAAATCTATTTAGCCTAACTATAAACAAAATAGATTCATATTCATAAAAATGTTTGTTATACCCCCTTAGTGTAACAATTTTTAATTGGTTTATAGTATACATATTATTCTGCTTAATGATAGATAATTGTTAATTGTTATTATAATCGTTATTAATGGTTATATTTAGTTATTAAATATAATTAATAATAATTGATAAAATTCAGTCTAATGGTAAATTGTTCATTGTTGTTGGCTATTATTATTGACAATTATTCATAATAATTATTAGTAATTGTTGTGACTAGTAATAGTTAATAACAATAATAATAATTAATATGGTTGTAATTGTGATTATGGATAATTATTATTCAAAAGTCCTTAATAATAAGACAAGACTATAAACAACTTTGGCCTGTCTTTTTTGGAAATCCTCAATCTTTAGATTTGTAAATAGCACAGGTAGAATTTAGGCAATTAACCAGAAGAGATAGGATAGGGAAATAGTAAACTTTAGGTATAGTTCATTAAAGGCAAGATGTTCTGGAAATGGGCCTAAGAGGTGGCATTTGGATCTCAGCTGCTTTTATGCTTTACTAGACATTTATTCTAATTATGTAAAATATAACCCTAATAACAAATTATAAAAAATTTTCATGTTTTCATTGGAACATCAAACAATATGACTTTTTCCAATTAAGGAAACCTAATAAACTAGTTATTTTATGTATGTATGCGTGTATGTATGTGTGCACACACGTTTGTATGGATGTGTGTACTTGTGTTCTAAGTATATTTTATTGTGAACAGCCATGATACCAGTAAAAACATTGCCTCTGAGTTGGAACGTGGCTCTTCCTTCTCAAGACGCAAATTTATACTAAACAGGCAAAATATAATTCAGTTTCAACAAAGGTTATGGGTTATCTATTAAAAAATCTTAAAATAATGGATTACACTGCCACCTACTGGTTACACCTTTCAACATCTAAACAAAGATGCAACCAGGTTTTCATTGTATTAAACTGTTAATAAGTTTTTGGGTATTTGGGAATAAAAAATAAGAAAGATATAAAAATTTAAAAATAAAAAAAATTGAATTCCAATTATCATTGTGGAATTCGCAGCTGCCGTTTTTAATTTTTTTGTGTGCATGCAGGCTGGGCCTGCATTTTGTTGAGATGACCAGTGGGTAGCTGGTGTTGAGGCCTGTGAGTGACCAGTTGGTTTGGAAAAAGGCTCCCTTTGCGGACCACCAACCTGAATAACTGGTGTTAAATTCCTGTCCTGAGCTTGGGCAGGTGAAAACTTTTGGCCAAGAGTGGGATACATGTTTCATGGTCCCAGGCTAAGGATCCGAGTAGGAAGATACCTCTCCGGTCAGGTCACGGAAGTGACCGACTGTCCTCTATGCAAGGAGGCGAGTTCCCCACATTGTTCACAAAGTGGGCACTGTGCGTCCCTTTCCCCTTAGCAGGACTGCATTGCACCTGTTCGACAAAGAAAGCTTCCTAGAAGCTCCCACAAAAACAAAAAAAAACAAAAAACAAACAAAAATATCAAGATTGGTAATGATGGTAACAACTTCTCATGGGGCATATCTAGCCAATCTTTAATTAACTGGTGGGCATAAAAACTGAAAAAGAACATTTTATTAAAGAGCTAGATATTTGTAAAAATCTTTAAAAGCAGGTTTCATGCCAGGCCTGGAGAAGGCCAAGAGCTTGGAGTAAGATAGTTAAAATGGTAATACATTTGAACTAATTGGGAATCCAAAATGTTAACTGTTTTATTGCATAATCTTTATTGACTTTCCAACAATAAACTTTGGGTTAAGGTACACAAATGGCCTCTATATTTTTCTGTGTTTATACAGTATCACCTTGTAACATTTTTCCTTTTCTTGTAGGACAACTTAGGCATTTATAGATCAAAACATAAAAATTAAAAAAAAAAAACAAAAAGAGGGAGGTAGTATAATATTCCTTCTGTATTCCAAACCTTTTGATAAATTTTTAATTTTGAGGTCTTGAAACTAACAATGGGAGGAGATTTGTATATTCCCACAGGTAAATGCACCAATCTAAATGTCTGAAAATGTACAACTTTTGGCTGAGCAGAATGGACTGGGAAATTCCAGCAGAGAGGCTGACCCATCTGAACATGAAAGAAAAAGGAACCTTAGACTGCCTGAGTCACAGACACTGAGCATCTTTCTGAATTCATTTTTTTTTATTTCTGTATGTGTATGAATGTACTGTCTGCATGCAAATTTGTGCACCCATGTCGTGCAATGCTGCAGAGGTCAGAAGAGGGTGTCGGACTCCCCTGGAACTGGAGTTCTCCTGGAATTGGAGTTTCAGACGGTTCTTGGCCGCCATGTGGGTGCTGGGGATCGAACCTGGGTCCTCTGTAAGAGCAGTCAGCGCTCTTAACCACTAGACCATCTCTCCAGCCCCCACATCCCTCTGAATTCCATTTGGGATAACTATTCATAATGTGCCCTAATGAAGTTTACCTTCCAGATGCTGAGAAAGCTTCCTATCTCTCCCCTTTTATAGGAAAAGAAAAACATGATGATAATGAAGTCATTCCCTAACTGTAAATTAGAGCCAACTGCTATAGTGGTAATTTCTCATAAAACAGGTATAACTACCTTCTTTAATCGACTGATAGACATAGGACTTGTGAAAGGATAATTCTCTATTTAGAACCAAATATAATAGTAAAGTCTCTATAAGCTGTGTAATTAAGCATAATATATTAATACAGGAGAGCTCTGATATCAGCAATGGATTATTCTGCCAAGGAGATGTTAGCTGTGGAATCCAAGCCCCCAAAATTATAAAGGCTTTCGCCTATAAAAATGGGATATCTGCAAGGAGAAAGGAGGTAAGACCCTGTTGTCGAAGACCTGGTGTAAGCATGAAAAAATGTTTTGAGATATCACTTGCTAATGTGCAGTTGGCCTCTGAAATGCCAGAGAGTGCTACCAAAGGCCACTAATGCAGTAAAGCAAAATATTGGTCTCTTTGAGTCAAGCGGGGCTCCTTTGTCAGTATCAGCTACAGCTCAACTGCCTGGAGATATTGTGCAACAGTGGCAGCAATGTATCTATATCTATCTATCTATATCTATCTATCTATCTATCTATCTATCTATCTATCTATCTATCTATATATATATATCCCAAATCTAATTGGCTATTAGCTCTCTCCTTGGAGGAATAATTCATGACTGGTGCCACAAGCTTACATCCTCTAGTGGTTAGGAGATGATATAAGCCACAGTAAGAACTTGTCACCCTTTATAGAGAAACCACAGTTTGTAGATTAGCATACCATCCAAACATCTGTGTTTGCTTGCCATAATAATATTGTTTAAATGCCTGTACATCTAATTGCCTGTGCTTTGTTAGTAGGATTAAAAAGGTACCCTGGAATAACCTTTCGATCCTACTAATGAAGAACAAGCAATTAGATATATAGGTATTTAAGCAGCACTAATAGTTATGGTAGGTTACTTTAGCATAGACACATGTTTGGATATGTTAATCCATGAATTACAATTTTCCCCCCTGTTAAATATGACAGGGCAGAGATCATCAGACTGTGTAATCTGTGGGTTTCTGGTCAGCTGGGGGCTGAAAAATCAGCTGTAAGTAACAAAAGACCAGAACCTGAAGTGAAATCTTTGTTGTACTGGGACAATTGATGCTGGTTAGCTGGGGCTGAAAACTCAGCTGGAGTAACAAGAGACCCAGCATCACTGTGGTGAAATCTTCCACAGAGAACAGCCAAGGCTTGGCACTGTGAGAGGTCAGGAAAGACCATTGGTGGAAGTGCACCTCAGTTGCAGTGGAGACCCCAGGATTGCAGGGGCCATGGAGAGAAGCTGAGGCTTTGTACCAGGAGAGGTCAAAAGAGACCATTGGTGAAAGTGCTGCCTCAGTTTCAGTGGGGACTTCAGATTTTTGGAGATGCCAGGACTGGACTGACCACCAAGAGCAGGCAGGTGTGGAATGGAGTCGGTCTGGGCCTGTGAGATGAGCTGTTGCCATGGATGGCAGAGTCAAAGAAGGGAGCTGCGAACCTTTGAGCCCAGAAGATCATGAGTGAGTCCCAGGTGTTCAGCCTTGACTACTTGCTGGACTGAGGTTTTGTTTGAGAGTGCTGATTCTTCCCTTTGAAATAGATAGTACTTGTTTTGGATTTTACAGCAGCCCACAGTTAAGAGACTTTTAATGGATTGTGAACTTTTGAGTGTTTGGACATTTTAGGAGACTGCGGGGCTTTTAAAGTTGTACTGTCTTAGGTTGTGATTAACATTACATCATACTTTGGGGATAGAACTGGAAAGGTGGTGGTTGAATAGTGCTATGTTTTGTGTTTGTCAAGTTGACAAGGGGTTCAATTGTGCTTGGATAGCTTTAGTGTCAACTTGACACACCTGGGTTGAGGGAGCCTCAATTGGGGAATTGGCTCCATTGGATTGGCCTGTGGCCACATCTGTGGAGTATTGTCTTGATTGTCAGGCAATGTGGGAGGGCCCAGCCCACAATGAGTAGTGCCATCCTGGGCAGGTTGTTGTGTACCGTATAAGAAGGCAGGCTGGGCAATGAGCCAGGGGAGCAAGCCAGTGAACAGCATTTCTCCATATGGCCTGTGCTTCAGCTCCGTCTCCAGGTTCCTGCCCTGAGCTCCTGCCTTGGGCTCCCTGAGTGATGTACCATGACCCAGGAGATGTGATCTGAATAAACCCTTTCCTCCCAAAGTGGTGTTAGTCAGTGTTTTTGTCACACAATGAAAACAAACCAGAACACCAGGAGACAGCAAATGACATACCCAGGGACATTTTTTGGAAACAAAATTGGGTCAATATGTTTAAAATATATGACAAAAACTTTGAACACTAGTGGGATGGCTATAGCCAGTGGGTGCAGACAGGGGAGAGGTCTGCATATCATCAAGATGTAGTAAATTAGCAGAAAAACAAAACTTTCAGCCATAAGCTTAGAGTACTTAGATTTAGTGTGGGATATCAGCAAACAAGCAACATAAATAAAATAAATGCCATATTAATATATTTTATGCACAAAATACAAAATAGGGACTTCCAGGAGAGAAAGATAGTTTTAAAAAGTCTATCAAATATTCATATCTGAGGGGCATTTGATGTAAAACCTGGAAAAGTTTCAGAAAAGGAAGTCATGTGAAGAAGAGAGAATGTGATTCAATCAGCTATAGCAGATGATAAAGCCCTAGGTGGGCTCCTGGGAAGATGCTGTAAGAGAGCTGCTTCTTAAAGAGCTGTTCTAAGGAAAGCAGGGACAGAAAAGTGAAGGAGATAGACAATGTGGTTATACTTAAATATTTTCTCTTTTTGTCTGAGATATTTTGCATGACTCAGGTGCACAGGTATATATAATGTCTGAATCCAATATACACTGAAAATAAATCATACGGAAATCTACAAGAAAATTGAGAAAAAAAAATGCTATTCATTAAGGGTTAAAGGAAAATGTTCATGCTTATGAGATTGGCATGCTTTATTTACTTACAAAAACAAATCTTTCTCTTATTGTTTGATATAATAGTACGTACAGCATCTTCAAATCTTTTCAAAGTTAATAACATTTTATTTTACAGTTGCCAATTCTATTCACAGAAATAGCTAATACAAATCTGTATAACTATGATCAGGACCATTTAATAAATTGTTAGAAATTCTATCCTAACCTGAAGCAAAATACACTGAATGATTTCTTATGAAACTCTGGTCATAACCTCATACAGATATTTTTAAATCAAACATTCCAAACACAATACAATACAAAAAGATTCAGTCTGAATAATTTTTGCTCAAGGACTTTGGCTAGGAAAATTTCACAAGTTGTTATATGTAAATAACTTAACTATTATGTGTCCTAAGAACCAAAAACTTTCTACAATATGAAATACAGCAATAAGGACCAGCAATCTACTCAAATCTGAGCTGAGGAGTTAGATTGTCCATTGCTGTCACTTTCATGACAGCATTCAGAGGCAGCATCCATACCTCTTTGCTTAGAACTGAGGTTGCAAAGAACCATGGGATGGAACATGGGTAACACTCAAAAAGACCTTACACTCATCATATGAAGTCATTTTGAATTATTATTTTTTTTTTTATTTATTTCTTGATGTGTATAATGTACTGTAATGCATGTAGGTTTGTGCACCCATGCTGTGCAATGCCCCTGGAGATCAATCAGAAGAGGGCACCGATTTCCCTGGAACTGAAGTTAAAGATGGTTCTCAAACTGCCGTGTGGGTGCTAGGGATCAAACCCGGGTCCTCTGCAAGCAGTCGGCACTCTTAACACTAGGACATCTCTTCACACCTTGAATTATTTTTTTGTCAGTGCACATCCAGAAACTCGTACTTCAGCATCATTAGAAGCCCAACACTGGATCATAACCCACAATTTCTGAAGCTGTGATATAAGAAAGGAAGTGGTAATTTTCCAGAGCTGAATGTAGAGTCCTTGTTGCTTGAGGAGGCTGCAATTCACGGAATGCTGAGGGAAGGATGATGTGATCAAAATTGTTTTGTTTGCTTGTTTATTGTTTGTTTGCTTATATGTTTTTGAAACAAGGTCTCCCTTTTAGCATACTGGAGCTTGCTATGTAGACCAGGCTGACTTTGAATTCACAGAGATCCTTCTGCCCTGCTTCCTGAGTGCTGGGATTAAAAGCATGCACTACCATAACCAACTAAAAATGTTTTACAGGATTCTTGAAATATCAATAAAATATATATCTAAAGCATAAAAAAAAAGGATGATAAACTTTTGGAAAGGAATATGATGTATCTAACATCCTCTTCAAATTTACAAACATCATCAAAATTACATTTTAAAAATAAAAAATGAAAGTTTTAAGAGTTGGGTGTTGTCTATAATAGTCAGTAGAAATTCAGGAATCAGACACGTTTCATTCAGAGTATACAGGTATGAAATAAAAGGAAGTGTTAACTCAGGTCTTCGACAGCAGGGCCTTATCACTCTCTTCTTGCAGGTATCCAGTTTAAGAGACAAGGGAGCCTTTACCTTTTTGTGGGGCTTAGATCCCCTGGACAACATCTCCTTGGTAGAATAATCCATTGCTGATGTCAGGGCTCCTGTATTAATATATTTTTGCTTAAGTGCATAGCTTAAGGATGTGGGGGTCGCTGCAGAGATTTGTGGCATGGCCCACTTATCCTAGGACTACCCATGTGGAAAGCCCATGCAGAGAAACAACCACATGTAGCAGGTTGAGGTTTGAACGCAGAGAGAGTTTATTCCACATGTATAGCTTTAAATATCCATCATGACTCAATTCTCAGGGCCTAATGCTAAATCTTTTAGTCACTACACTCCACCCCATGGGTGTGGACAGGGAGGTACCACTGGCCTAGAACCCACCCATATAAACTAAGTTTCCCACATTCTCACCCTTTAATTTTATTTTTTTTAATTTTTCTGAGAAGCAGATGGAGCCCATGTGAGGCTACAACCCAAAGGAACCTGAGTTTTAAAATAGCCACTGCTCAAGACTGTTTTGAGTGCTAGGCAGTTGGGGGACAGGTCAGACCTGAAACTTTATTTTCACACTAAAGCCAATTAATATCCAAAAATCCCACCATGAAGTAAGCTGATTGTAAAGCATAAGCAATGAACGTAAGCAACATTCATGTAAAACCAATTAGGCAAATATCTAATGTTTATATTTTGACCCAAGGTTCCCATAGTCCAATTGAGAGAAGCCTGTTTATGCACAAGCATGTTGATCAAATAAGAGTCCAATGTATATTGCTGTAGCTCTCACGATTTTCCCCAAGCTCTCCACAGCCCTTACATTCTACCATCGCCTCCTCTTCTTCCACAATTTGTTCCCTAGCTTTGTGGCAAAGGGCCAAGGGTGAGAAGAAAAACAGTCTCTGTTTTTTCTCTGGAGGTGTCATTTTTAACTCTAGTCAGGTTGTTTCCCTTCATGGGTTGACAAAGCTTATCCAGGGGTACCTTTTTTTTACAAGACAATTTAGTTGTTTAAACAATTTTTTTTTAATAATTTTTAATTGATGCTTTGGTGCATTTCATACATTTTTTCCAAAATTCCAGTTTCAGGCTTATTTCCCTTTCGCCTTCCCCCCCCCCCACGTCCATCCCAGAATCATGCATTCCTGCCATAACTGTCCTGCATCCTTTCTCTCAGTTTTTTTTTTTTCATTTTTTAGCTATAAGTGATAATTCCATGAGTAACAAGCATCCTTCAGCAAAACCTATCTGCAGGCTGTTTTTGCCCAAACACCTACAGCCCCAACATACAGTGGGGGGTGACAGGTTGTTTGTTCAATCAAGTTGATCAAATGAAGTGTCCAGACTACAATGCTGTAGTTCACCTTAACCCCAATCGCAGCCTTACATTCTACCACGGCCCCTCTTCTCAGGTTGTTCCCTAGGCTTAAGAAAAGGGCACAGGTGGATGAGAGGTAAAAACAGTCCACTCCTCTCTGGAGCTGTTGACTTGGACTCTGGTCAATTCCTGGCTGTTTCCTTTCATGGGCTGGACAGTTTGTCCAGGAATCCCAAATCTAATTGGCTAATTGGCTTCTCCACCCTTGGAGAAAATAACCCATGGCTGATGCCAGAAGCTTACATCTTCTACAGGTTAGATGTTATATAGCCACAGTAAGANTATTGTGCAACAGTGGCAGCAATGTATCTATATCTATCTATCTATATCTATCTATCTATCTATCTATCTATCTATCTATCTATCTATCTATATATATATATCCCAAATCTAATTGGCTATTAGCTCTCTCCTTGGAGGAATAATTCATGACTGGTGCCACAAGCTTACATCCTCTAGTGGTTAGGAGATGATATAAGCCACAGTAAGAACTTGTCACCCTTTATAGAGAAACCACAGTTTGTAGATTAGCATACCATCCAAACATCTGTGTTTGCTTGCCATAATAATATTGTTTAAATGCCTGTACATCTAATTGCCTGTGCTTTGTTAGTAGGATTAAAAAGGTACCCTGGATAAGCTGTCAACCCATGAAGGGAAACAACCTGACTAGAGTAAAAAATGACATCTCCAGAGAAAACAGTCTGCTTTGCTTCTCACCCACTTGTGCCCCTTTGCCAAAGCCTAGGGAACAAATTGTGGAAGAGGAGGCGTGGTAGAATGTAAGGGCTGTGGAGAGCTTGGGGAAAATCGTGAGACTACAGCAATATACATTGGACTCTTATTTGATCAACATGCTTGTGCATACAACAGGCTTCTTCAATTGGACTATGGGAACCTTGGGTTCAAAATATAAACATAGATATTTGCTAATTGGTTTTACATGAATGTTGCTTACGTTCATTGCTTATGCTTTACAATCAGCTTACTTCATGGTTGGGATTTTTGGATATTAATTGGCCTTAGTGTGAAAATAAAGTTTCAGGTCTGACCTGTCCCCCACTGCCTAGCACTCAAAACAGTCTTGAGCAGGTGGCTATTTAAAACTCAGGTTCCTTTGGGTTGTTAGCCTCAGGTATGGGCTCCATTGCTTCTCAGAAAAATTAAAAAAAAATAAAATTAAAAGGGTGAGATGTGGGAAAACTTAGTTATATGGGTGGGTTCTAGGCCAATGGTACCTCCCTGTCCACACCCATGGGGTGGAGTGTAGTGACTAAAAGATTTAGCATTAGGCCCTGAGAATTGAGTCATGATGGATATTTAAAGCATACATGTTGGAATAAACTCTCTCTGCGTTCAAACCTCAACCTGACTACATGTGGTTTGTTTTCCTGCATGGGCTTTCCACATGGGTAGTCCTAGGAGTAAGTGGGCCATGCCACAAATCTCTGGCAGCGACCCCACATCCTTAAGCTATGCACTTAAGCAAAATATATTAATACAGGAGCCCTGACATCAGCAATGGATTATTCTACCAAGGAGATGTTGTCCAGGGGATCTAAGCCCCCACAAAAGGTAAAGGCTCCTTGTCTCTAAACTGGGATACCTGCAAGAAGAGAAGTGATAAGGCCCTGCTGTCGAAGACCTGATGTTAACACTTCCTTTTATTTCATACCTGTATACTCTGAATGAAACGTGTCTGATTCCTGAATTTCTACTGACTATTATAGACAACACCCAACTCTTAAAACTTTCATTTTTTATTTTTAAAATGTAATTTTGATGATGTTTGTAAATTTGAAGAGGATGTTAGATACATCATATTCCTTTCCAAAAGTTTATCATCCTTTTTTTTTATGCTTTAGATATATATTTTATTGATATTTCAAGAATCCTGTAAAACATATTTTAGTTGGTTATGGTAGTGCATGCTTTTAATCCCAGCACTCAGGAAGCAGCGGCAGAAGGATCTCTGTGAATTCAAAGTCAGCCTGGTCTACATAGCAAGCTCCAGATAAGCTAAAGGGAGACCTTGTTTCAAAAACATATAAGCAAACAAACAAATAAACAAGCAAACAAACATATTTTGATCACATCATCCTTCCCTCAGCATTCCGTGAATTGCAGCCTCCTCAGCAACAAGGACTCTACATTCAGCTCTGGAAAATTACCACTTCCTTTCTTATATCACAGCTTCAGAAATTGTGGGTTATGATCCAGTGTTGGGCTTCTAATGATGCTGAAGTACGAGTTTCTGGGATGTGCACTGACTAAAAAAATAATTCAAGGTGTGAAGAGATGGCCTAGTGGTTAAGAGTGCCGACTGCTCTTGCAGAGGACCCGGGTTTGATCCCTAGCACCCACACGGCAGTTGAGAACCATCTTTAACTCCAGTTCCAGGGAAATCCGGTGCCCTCTTCTGATTGATCTCCAGGGCATTGCACAGCATGGGTGCACAAACCTACATGCATACAGTACATTCATACACATACAAGAATAAATAAAAAAATAAAATATAATAATTCAAAATGACTCATATGATGAGTGTAAGGTCTTTTTGAGTGTTACCCATGTTCCATCCCATGGTTCTTTGCAACCTCAGTTCTAAGCAAAGAGGTATGGATGCTGCACTCTGAATGCTGTCATGAAAGTGACAGCAATGGACAATCTAACTCCTCAGCTCAGATTTGAGTAGATTGCTGCTCCTTATTGCTGTATTCATATTGTAGAAAGTTTTTGGTTCTTAGGACACATAATAGTTAAGTTATACATATAACAACTTGTGAAATTTCCTAGCCAAAGTCCTGAGCATAAAATTATCAGACTGAATCTTTTTGTATGTATTGTGTTTGAATGTTTGAATTTAAAAATATCTGTATGAGGTTATGACCAGAGTTTCATAAGAAATCATTCAGTGTATTTTGCTTCAGGTTAGGATAGAATTTCTAACAATTTATTAAATGGTCCTGATCATAGTTATACAGATTTGTATTAGCTATTTCTGTGAATAGAATTGGCAACTGTAAAATAAAATGTTGATTAACTTTGAAAAGATTTGAAGATGCTGTACGTACTATTATATCAAACAATAAGAGAAAGATTTGTTTTTGTAAGTAAATAAAGCATGCCAATCTCATAAGCATGAACATTTTCCTTTAACCCTTAATGAATAGCATTTTTTTTCTCAATTTTCTTGTAGATTTCCGTATGATTTATTTTCAGTGTATATTGGATTCAGACATTTATATATACCTGTGCACCTGAGTCATGCAAAATATCTCAGACAAAAAGAGAAAATATTTAAGTATAACCACATTGTCTATCTCCTTCACTTTTCTGTCCCTGCTTTCCTTAGAACAGCTCTTTAAGAAGCAGCTCTCTTACAGCATCTTCCCAGGAGCCCACCTAGGGCTTTATCATCTGCTATAGCTGATTGAATCACATTCTCTCTTCTTCACATGACTTCCTTTTCTGAAACTTTTCCAGGTTTTACATCAAATGCCCCTCAGCATATGAATATTTGATAGACTTTTTAAAACTATCTTTCTCTCCTGGAAGTCCCTATTTTGTATTTTGTGCATAAAATATATTAATATGGCATTTATTTTATTTATGTTGCTTGTTTGCTGATATCCCACACTAAATCTAAGTACTCTAAGCTTATGGCTGAAAGTTTTGTTTTTCTGCTAATTTACTACATCTTGATGATATGCAGACCTCTCCCCTGTCTGCACCCACTGGCTATAGCCATCCCACTAGTGTTCAAAGTTTTTGTCATATATTTTAAACATATTGACCCAATTTTGTTTCCAAAAAATGTCCCTGGGTATGTCCATTTGCTGTCTCCTGGTGTTCTGGTTTGTCTTCCATTGCTGTGACAAAACACTGACTAACACCAACTTGGGGAGGAAAGGGTTTATTCAGATCACATCTCCTGGGTCATGGTACATCACTCAGGGAGCCCAAGGCAGGAGCTCAGGGCAGGAACCTGGAGACAGGAGCTGAAGCACAGGCCATGGAGAAATGCTGTTCACTGGCTTGCTCCCCTGGCTCATGCCCAGCCTGCCTTCTTATACGGTACACAACAACCTGCCCAGGATGGCACTACTCATTGTGGGCTGGGCCCTCCCACATTGCCTGACAATCAAGACAATACTCCACAGATGTGGCCACAGGCCAATCCAATGGAGCCAATTCCCCAATTGAGGCTCCCTCAACCCAGGTGTGTCAAGTTGACACTAAAGCTATCCAGCACAATTGACCCCTTGTCAACTTGACACACAAAACATAGCACTATTCAACCACCACCTTTCCAGTTCTTATCCCCAAAGTATGATGTTAATGTTAATCACAACCTAAGACAGTACAACTTTAAAAGCCCCGCAGTCCTTATAATGTCCAAACACTCAAAAGTTCACAATCCATTAAAAGTCTCTTAACTGTGGGCTGCTGTAAAATCCAAAACAAGTACTATCTTATTTCAAAGGGAAGAATCAGGCACTCTCAAACAAAACCTAAGTCCAGCAAGTAGCTCAAGGCTGAACACCTGGGACTCACTCATGATCTTCTGGGCTCAAAGGGTCCAGCAGCTCCCCCTCTCTGACTCTGCCATCCATGGCACACAGAGCTCATCTCACAGGCCCAGACCGACTCCATTCCACACCTGCCACTGCTCTTGGTGGTCAGTCCAAGGTCCTGGCATCTCCAAAAATCTGAAGTCCCCACTGAAACTGAGGCAGCACTTTCACCAATGGTCTCTTTTGACCTCTCCTGGTACAAAGCCTCAGCTTCTCTCCATGGCCCCTGCAATCCTGGGGTCTCCACTGCAACTGAGGTGCACTTCCACCAATGGTCTTTCCTGACCTCTCACAGTGCCAAGCCTTGGCTGTTCTCTGTGGAAGATTTCACCACAGTGATGTGGGTCTCTTGTTACTCACAGCTGAGTTTTCAGCCCCAGCTAACCAGCATCAATTGTCCCAGTACAACAAAGATTTCACTTCAGGTTCTGGTCTTTTGTTACTTACAGCTGATTTTTCAGCCCCAGCTGACCAGAACCCACAGATTACACAGTCCTGATGATCTCTGTTCCCCTTTGAAACTAGAAACTTCACAAGCCAGGCCTCCATCTTCTACAAATCCTTCAGCAAAACTGCTCCAAGCCCCACAGCAAGAAAACAATCTTTGGGCATTCAATGATCTTCCCAGCCTAAAGTTCCAAATGCCTCTGCAATCCTTCCCCAAAACACCAAGGTCAGGTCTGTCACAGCAATACCCCACTATCTCAGTACCAATTTCTGTTCTGGTTTGTCTTCCATTGCTGTGACAAAACACTGACCCACACCAGCTTGGAGAGAAAAGGGTGTATTCAGCTCACATCTCCTGGGTCATGGTTCATCACTCAAGGAACCCAAGGCAGGAGCTCAGGGCAGGAACCTGGAGGCAGGAGCTGAAGTACAGGCCATGGAGAAACACTGTTTACTGGCTTGCTCCCCTGGCTCATGCCCAGCCTGCCTTCTTATACGGTACACAACAACCTGCCCAGGGTGGCACTACTCATTGTGGGCTGGACCCTCCCACATTGCCTGACAATCAAGACAATACTCCCCAGATGTGGCCACAGGCCAATCCAATGGAGCCAATTCCCCAATTGAGGCTCCCTCAACCCAGGTGTATCAAGTTGACACTAAAGCTATGCAGCACTCCTGGCCAGTGTCTCTACCTTCAAAAAACCCAACTCTCCCTCTCCAAGTAATCTTCAGATGTCAATATTTTGTAGCTCAAGTTGAGGCTTCTTACCTGTTTCCTTACTTTTTTAGAGCAGAACTCTACTGTGTAAATGAATCACATGTTTGTTATCCTTTCAGTAGTTGAGGGACAATTATGTTTTTCCAATTTCTTAGCACTTGTGGAAAGACTAACAACAAACTTGGATATGCAAATATCTCGAGTCCTTCCAGCATATGCCCAAGAGTGGTATCACCAGATCATATTGTAGATTAATATAACTTTTGTAAGTGTTTTTCACAGTGACTTCCTCTGTGATTGTACATTTGCAGTCCCACCAATAGTGAGTGGAGTGTTCCCTTTCCCAGCATCTTCACCAGCATTTGTATCATTTGCTTTCTTAATCTAAGCCATTCTGACTTCGATGAGATGAAATATTTAAGAAGTTTCCTTTGCATTCCCCTAAGTACAAAGCATGTTGAACATTTTCAAAAGGGTTTCCTATCCATTTTTATTTCTTCTTTTGAGACCTCTATGTTATGTTACTTCAAAGCTTTTCAGTATAATGAGGTACCTATTGTCAATTGTTGACCTAAACTCCTGAGCAACTGATGTCTAATTTCAAGAACTGGCCTTCTTTAAGAGAGAGACTCCAGAGAGTTTGGCTAGTGCTCAGTGGATTTACTGCCCCCTAGGAATGGCTGTGGAGAGCAATTTGGCACAGTAGGCCTTAACACAAATGAGAGCTTGTACAAACTCTAGGGGGGGAGATCTGTGGGAGAGTCTCAGTGAACAATGGGGTATAAGGGTGATTAAGACAGATTGAAATATTATTGGGAAATACATAAAAATTCAATTATAAAAAAACAAAAATATAAAAACTCCTTTATTGGACATGTATCTTGTAGGTACTGCCTATGCTTTCTTCTAACAGTTTCAATGTTTCTGGTTTCATAATGGTCTTTGATCCTCTCGGAATGCATTGAATTTCATTCTTCTCCATATGAAAATCCAGTTTCCACTGCACTATTTATTAAAGATGCTCTCTTTCCTCTACTGTGTGTTCTTGGCACTTTTGTCAATTATCAAGTTGCTAACATTGAATGTTTGGATGTCCTGTTTTGTTCAATGATCCATATATCTGATTCGCGCCTGTACACTGCTTCTTTTAAGAATATAGCTCCATAAGATAGTTTCAGATCTGGATTGATGATCCATCCTATTGCTCTCTGTGGTCAGGATTGCTCTGGCTATTTGGAGTTTTTGTGATTACATATCACAAAAGGATTTTTTTCTATTTTGCAAATCACATACAGACAAACATAAAAATGATCATACATCATGATCAAATTGGCTTTATTTGAATGATGCTGAGGTGGTCAATATATGTAATACAGTAAATATAATAAATCATATAAATGCACTGAAATACAAAAACCCCATGATCTTCTCAATATATTCATAGTTAAGACAATATAAAAGAAACCTACAGCCAACTTTATTCTAAATGGAGAAAAGCTGGAAATACTTCCGTTAAAAATAGGAAACAAACATATTTGTCCATCGTCTCTACTCCTCTTCAATATAGTGTTTGAAACTTTTCCTAGAGCAATAAACAAGGGAAAGAAATTAAAGTGGTACTAACTGGCAAAGAAGATATCAAATAAGCCCTATTTTCATATGATATGGTATTATACAAAATTTCCTAAAAATTCAGCCAGAAATTTCTAGAAGATTCCATACTCGTAGCAAAGTGACAAGATAAATTAATCATTCAGAGAAAGAGTTCATTGAAACACTTCCATTCATGATAGCCTAAAATATCTAGGAATAAACCTAACCAAAGACATTAAAGATCTCTACAGTGGTAGCTTTATATCTTTGAAAAAAGAGATTGAGGAAACAAAAGGAGATGGTAGGATTTCATGTGTTCATGCATTCAGAGAGTTAATACTGTGAAAATGGCAATAATATATTACCAAAAGCAACTTATAGAGTCAATGCTATTCCAAATAAATTCCCCATGAAGAAGTTGTATCTTTTATATTAATTATTCCAGTTTTAATAACTTAAATATTTTTGTTTTTCTATTTATTATTATTTTTTATTGTTATTAAACTTTTTCCATAAATTGTACATCATTTCTCAATGAAATTTAGAGTCACTTCCCTTTCCATAATATAACTTGAATATTTTAATCTAAAAATAGATACTGCAAATTTGAAGACAGTGGAAATGGTTGAAAGTTAATCAATATTATCATCAGTTTTTAATTCCCTGACAAAATGGAAGTATTATCTTCCAAAGAGAAAGTGTCTCATAGTTGGGACTATAAGGTTTTCAGTTACTTGATAAAACCTCTCATGAGTTTGTTACTATAAATCAATTTTTCCCAGCTTTGAAAAGTTAATGTATATCACAAACATTAATCACAGACATGTGAAGTATGCCTGAAGACTACCACAGTTAGTGTACTTAGAAGAAAAAACATTTTTTATTGTTGAATAAATGCTTTAAATTTTGGTTAAAATGTTTGGCTTATGCATTCCTTAAAATCTGCAACAAAAAAACACTTTACATTTTTTGTGTTGTGAGTTATACGTCATGTTTTAAAGCATGTTTTAAATATGAATGGATGTATAATCTTTTTAATACTTTTTTTGTGTGTGTGTGCGTGTGTGTGTGTGTGTGTAGGAGTCCATGTAGGGTCAGGAGCATCATATTTACCAGGAGATGAAGTTACAGACAGTTGAGTCACCTCACAGAGGTGCTGGAAATTAAACTTGTATCATATGCAGGAGCAGTAGATGTTCTTAACTGCTGAGATATCTATCTCTCAAGCCACATATAATTTGAAAATTATTAAAATATATTTATTTTTGATTCATAAGTATACGAGAGAAAGCTAGTGAAAAATAGTAACTACTGAAGTTGAATAACAAAATCTACCAACAAAATATTGTCTAAAAAGGAAGTGAAATACAAGATTTTGTTCAAATGTAGAATTTTATAGCATGTAATTTTCTCTCTGTAATAATTTCAGCATTATTTGAAGTGTGCAATAATTTAATCAGGATATGACTTTAGTACACTAGGTTGAATTATGTAATTTTCTTGTGATATTAAAGGAAGAAAACTAAGTGAATATTATTTGAAAACAACCATAAATGTCAGAAAGCAATAATATTAATATTAATAACATGGTGATCATTTTATTCTTAGTATAAAATTATAAATGGATGGAGCAGTAAAATCCACAGGATTAAAGCTCTGTAGTTTTATTGCTCTAAACATGGTACAAGTATCATAAATTCATCTGAGAAATTTTTAATTTCTCACATAGACTGGTTCTTAATATGACAGCTTTTTTATCCTCATTCAGATGCTGAAAATGGCTGAAGTCTTGTTTGTTTGATGGAGCTAAGATGAAAAGACTTAGAGGCTATGTCAATATCTAGCAATAATATCTCTCTACAGAAAGGATCTCTCTACAGAAAGGGCTTATTTTCTCTGTGTGTGTGTGTGTGTGTGTGTGTGTGTGCGTGTGTACAGAAGAGTCTGTCTGGTCCCTTGAAATGGAGTTGTAGACAATTTGAGCTACCTTGCTTGGGTACCTGGAACCAAATCCACTTCTTCACCAAGAGCAACAATTGCTCTTAATTGCTGAGTCATATTTTCCATCACATACAACAAAGAATAATCTAGTACAATATATGTGCAATGTAGAGACTGTGTATTTTTTATGTTCAATGGCAATGGGAAATAGTCACCCAGTGCTACTTCAGCCTGAAAATACCAAAATATGATGCAAGTCCAAGGAAGGTATACAGAGGAGAGTGTGTCCTGAGAGTATCAACTGTAGGGAGCATCCTTTCTAGCTACTGCCAACCCATTGTTAGGTGATGATGCCTATGAAGTAGGGAAGAGATTCTGTCTCATGTTGGGATTCTGAAGCTACTTTGTCATAAAGTGAAAACAGATGATTAGAAGTGAATGGCAAGCCCATTATTAATCTTATTAATGCTGGTTAAATTGGAATTTGAAGTAAATTTACTTGTGCTACATGCACAGCATTTGAAAAGCAGTCTATTTTTCTAGGAAGATTGAACAAAGTCTGATTGACCTTAAAATATTTAAGCTTAATAAATCATCTGAATGCATAAATGGCTGATTAGAAACTTGAAATTAATATGATTAAATATGTGAAATTACAGGGAAAAGATGCTGATCCTTTTAATTTCTCTTTAATATCCTAGATATGATATAAAATGAAAATGGTTTATGTGAAAGAGAATACCACAATTCTCTGGAAACTGAAGTTAGATTAAAATACATGTATGAGGGAAGTACCTGTTGAGAACAATAGTGTTCAATTCCAAAGAACTCTGCTAGAACAGAGGATAATATACTTTATAATTTTAACAGAATAGAGTGTAGAGCAGGAAATTTTGCTGCATGAGTACCTACTATGAATGATAATTCTCTTTTAGGGAAGGTTGTCTGATGTGAACTGAAAAGCTGTTTATATTCCCTGTGTAGACCCTAGTCCTTTGAGACTTTCATAACTGTAGGGAACAAAACAAACAAACAAACAAACAAACAAACAAACAAACAACAACAACATAAACGCCAGTAGGTTAGTACAAACATACGTAGCTTGTGTGGGTTAACTCTAAATCTCTTCCCAACCAGGGTCTATTTTGGGCACTTGAAGGCAATCTTGGCATACTTTTATTATAGACACTAATGAAAAGTTCAAATCAGAGCTTGATTTTCTTTTTTTCCAATGGACATGGTTACTGGACATTAATCATCACATCCGTCAATACAGTACCCACCACCGTGTTGCATTCTGCAGATAACTATCTCAGTGTCTAAGAAAAGGCCACAGTCTAGTGTAGGTCCTTCTGTTAAATTCATTGTTTCCTCTAATTATATTTCTTTTAAGTGTATAAAATAACTCAATATTGCTGTGCAACAGAACCTGGTAAATTCATAGAGGTATAAGAAAGAAATTAATCATTATGAAATATTAAGTGTGTTGGATGCTTAATAATGTACCATTCAAATAAAATGCTATGTTATGCTATGCTAAACAGGAAAGATGATCTGTCCTAGAAAATTATAAAAACATTTTTAAATTTTTGTCCACTGATGTGGTTTTTGCAGAAATAAAGTACAGGAAGGGAGAAAGAATCTGTGGAAATTGAGCTGTTTGAAAATGATTGCCTTTTAATAAGCAGTGGGAACCCTGCAGTGTCTCCTTTAATTACATTAAATAATTTATTGTTTGAATCTCCCCTGCCTGGAAGTAATGTAGGTAACATCACATTTTTTCATACGTTCTTTAGCTTATAACTACATCAAAGATAGCTCTAAGCTGTTAAAAATAAAATCCTCCTTCCAGGACAGCTGGGGCTACAGGGAGACCCTGTCTTGAAAAAACCAAAAAAAAAAAATAAATAAATAAATAAATAAATAAAATAAAATAAAATCCTCCTTTTCAGCGTGCATGGGATGTTACTTTAAAGCCATTCATAGATTATTTGAAAGGCAACGGGATTTATTGTAAAATAGGACAGTAGCATATTCTGTGTTTCCTTTGATACACTTGGTCCATTTAGCATGGATTTAATGCAAAAGGTATATTAATTATAGTCCACTTTAAGATTTATAAGTACTTTACTCTGGAAAGCTGTGAAATAATTAGGAAACCAAGACCGCCAGTAATTTCATTGTGTATAACAATGTAAATTATTTCTCACACATATGTGTGTATTAGTGTAGATCTTCAACTTGCAACATATAAATTATTAATGGAAAGAAGAAATCTTCATTTTATGTTAACTTTCTTACTTAGCATTCATTAAAAATGAAGTATTCAATTAGCTATGTGTATATCGTAAATGAAAACATGTATTTTTCTTCTATGTATTTTCATTCTTATCTGTTGTTATTTTCCAGTGCTTTATGGCTTGACTTAAAGGATGTAGTGAAACACCTAGTTTAATTTAGAAATTTGGCAGGAGGTTTTGAGTTATCAGAATGATATCTTTAAAATATTTCTACATTTTGCTGGGCGTGGTGGCACATGCCTTTAATCCTTGCACTAGGGAGAAAAGGCAGGCAGATCTTTGTAAGTTCAAGGCCATCCTGGTCTACAGAGTGAGTTCCAGGACAGCTGGGGCTACAGGGAGACCCTGTCTCAAAACGATATATATATATTTCTACATTTAATTTTAGCTCTAATTTTCTTCCATCACATCACTCCTTCACTCCTTATAAATATCAAATACATATAATTGCACGTACACTTGAACAAATTTACTTATTGGACATTTCTCCTAGATTATAAATGGAAGATTTAATGAAGTGTAGGCAAATACTTGCATTGTTTTGTTTTCATTTTGAGACAGGGTCTCATATAGCACATTCTAAGGTAGCTGAACCTGAGCCTTGAGCTCCGGATCTTCCTGCCCCAGCCTTCTAAATGCTGCAATTTCAGAAATGCTGTACCATGCCTGCAAATTCAAATAATTTATATGCATTTAATTCATGGTATTCACAATATAAAATATAATAAATAATACACAAATTTGTGTAGCCCTACGTATAGTTTATATTTGAATATTTATATTTAAAAAAATGTCAGTTTCTGGAGATTTTTTTTGTAATAATATATTTAATTTTAAAACATGTAAGTCTATTTTATATTTCAAAATATTTTTTCTTCTAAAAACATACGTTCAAATTACTTTCAACAAGTACCATAGTAATTTAAAAAATAAATTCATATCATATGTACTTTTATTTTGAGTTAATATGATGACAAAGTAAGGCTCCATAGACACTTTATAAATTTTTCACGGGGCTGGAGAGATGGCCTAGCGGTTAAGAGCGCCGACCGCTCTTGCAGAGGACCTGGGTTCGATCCCCAGCACCCACATGGCGGCCAAGAGCCGTCTGAAACTCCAGTTCCAGGAGAACTCCAGTTCCAGGGGAATCTGAGACCTCTTCTGACCTCGCGGCATTGCAAGACATGGGTGCAAAACCTGCATGCAGGACAGTACATTGATATACATACCGAATAAATAAAATAAAATAAAAATTAAAAAAAAATAAATTTTTTCAAATTGTTCAATATATTTTCAAATACTGTCAGTATTTGCAAAAAGTTTAAACCAAGGCATTGTATGGAAAGTTGAATATAACTCATCAGCAAGTGAGAGTTGATTAAAATATTTACCTTCTCACAATTGTGAATTGTGGGTGTGACTTCTGGGAATGCCTTATTTTGGAAAAGGAATCTTAATGACTAAAAGTTAATTTTAGCCTTTTGAGAACATTTAACACTATTCTGTGGGATCCTCTTGTAGCATAACCACATAGGTTTAATCCTTCATGACCCTTCCTTGTCCAGACCCAGAAAAATGTATTTGTATGTTTGGGTGAAAATCTTAAGCACTAAAATCAGAGAACATTTTTGAAAAGCACAATTTGTCACATTTGTATATATATATATATATCTTAATTATATATATATATATATTTAGATTGATAGCATTGTTTTGCTGTTTAGTGTTCTGTTCTGGGCTACGAGGTTCAGAAAGTGAATAATCCTTTGATAAGTCAAGTTCACATTTTTTTCATGTGATCCTGGAAACCGGGTTTAAAAAAGAGAAAGGAGTTCTTTGGATAGCTGCTTGAGAAATCTGAGCGAACAAATTAACAGATCAGATAGAGTTCACTCCTGATTCTAACAGATGCTAAGAGTCAGGCTGTCTTTATTCAGGACTCATGTTAATCTCAGCAGTACATCAAAAGAAGATGTTCAGTGGAGTTGGCTGAATGGGTAAAAAATCTTTAGGCAACTGTGAGTACCAGAGTTTGGATCTGTAAAGGCCAAGTAAACCTGGAAGCCTTAGCACAAAACATTTGCCTAGTGCTCCCATGCAAATTGGGAGGTGGAGCCTAGACAATTCCTAGAACCTATTGGACCAGATGTTCTGTCATATGTAGAGCCAAATTACAAGTGATTCTGTCTCACAAGGTGGAAGACAGGGAAAGACAAATAGATGATTTCCCAACTTATCCAGTGGACACTTCTTTTATTAATTTATACTTACCAATATTTAATACATACATAAAGTAAAAAGAACAAACAAAACCACACACACACACACACACACACCCACACACCCTCACACACACACACGGGAGGGAAGAGAGGGAAAGAGAGGGAAGATAAAGATGAAGATAGAGCTATAGATGATATATAGATTGATGACAACCACACACACACACAAACATTTATATATATATATATATATATATATATGATATAAGATAGAGCTATAGATGATATATAGAGAGAGATTGATTTAAAAAAGAAAGTGGTATGCTGGTCTCACCTACTTGCCTTAGGAAAACACTTTTGGAGTTCAATTTCTGTTACTAACAGGTGTGTGATTCCCTCTTCTTTATTAAATACTCTGTTATTATTTCATCCCTCTTAAAATTTCCTCTCCAGAGCGTTTGTGATATTGCAACTAATACTCCACTTTATGATTTCATGAACTCTAATATAAAGGAGGAAAGTTGACAGATCTCAAGCAGTACTCAAATAAGTCTGTGTGTAACTGTGTACTCATCCAGGAAACAGTATCTAAACTTAATTTGCTTTGATAACAATAGTTATCTGATGGTAAATTTTTCAAACTTTGATCCTCTAAAATGAAGACTAGTTTTTATATGGCATTTCATGTGAGAGTAACAAAAATAATAAATTGAAAAGCAAAATAATGAGTACACAAACTGCCAAAACTGGCAAAGAATATATTATCTTAAGCCAAAATTTATATGTGACCTTAATAGTTTCTCCTTTCATCCTGAAATATGAACTTGTAAAAATAAATTTCTGAACAATTATTGAGGAGATCTAGTAGAAGAAAAATACCATTTAATCTTGAAATATATCTATGTACCTTCATCTACATCTTTGGTAAAGGAAAAAAGATAACAATGACTTTGTATTAATTTTTAGTCTTTTTTTAAACTTACATAACAAGATCCCTAATAATGTATGCAGTTACTTTGCTATGTTAATGCAGTAAAGGATCAACATCATGCTTTAAGTCAAAGCAGAATCAGGCATTAAATGCCAAAATATCAGTTATGAGCATGAATAATTTTTTACAAGGTTAATGATTCAGTGATCTGTGTCCTTGTATGTTTTCTGGCTATGATGTTTTCACTTCATTGTGATTAAATAGATATTCATTTATTGAAGTCTATTTTTTCAAACAAATTCTCAGCAATTTATTTAAGAAAGAATACTATGTTCTCTATTCTGTCCTCAAAAATGCTTTAACAAGAGAGTCAATTAATACAAGGCACTTATATATATCTAAAACTGTATAAATGCCATTTAAGTTAATATTAAGTAAAAATTATTTTTTATATTTGAAACCTGTTTTAAATTTAGTTATTTTTATATTATCGTATGAGTGTTTGGCATACATGAATATAAGAGCACCCATGGTTGGACAATGTCTACAGAGCCCAGAAGAGGGAACTGGATCACTTGAAACTGGAGATAAGGAAGGTTGTTAGCCAGCATGTTGATTCTAGTTACCTTATGTATTCTGGGGAAATAGCCTTTGCTTTCTTTACTCTCTGATTCGTCTTTCCAGCCCACTCTAATATGATTTATATGGGACTTTTCCTATAATTTAAATGGATATTTTATTTGAAAACTTAAATATACATAAAAAGCAACCTATTCATCAAATATAAAAGTATAATATACTTGCTGAGACATCCAGCTTGTGGACTGAGCAACTACTGGGGTTTCAGCCTCTTCAGAGTACAGACTGCCATTGTTGGACTACTAAGGCTGTATCACCGAGACCAGAAAGATCAAGACAGGATGCAGAGCTTACTGAACCTCTTTGGTGTCCATGGGAAAGGAAGACCCCAGTATGGAGCACAAGGGCAGGACTGATGGTTGTTTAGGCTTGCCAAATAGAAGCCTTCAACCAATTCCTTAAGGAAAACATGACATCTTTCAGCCTAATTAATAATAATATAATATAATAATAAATCATGGAGAGTGGAAAAAGATAATAACAATTTTTAGTCCTACAAAAGAAAATTATATACAACCATAATATATACTTATAATATATCATATATACATATAGATAATATTGAGGCATAATGTTTAAGATTTTTGTGTTTTGCACTGAAATTTTTCTTATCCTCCTTCAAATACTTTAATTTGGAAATACCGTTGTTGTTAGGTTTCCTGCAGAGATGTGACATAAACCCCCCTGTTCACTTCCAAAAGAAGACAAATCTTTTTTTTTTTTTTTTTTTTTTTTTTTGGCTTTTTGAGACAGGGTCTCCCTGTAGCCCCAGCTGTCCTGGAACTCACTCTGTAGACCAGGCTGGCCTTGAACTCACAAAGATCCGCCTGCCTCTGCCTCTCAAGTGCTAGGATTAAAGGCATGTGCCACCACGCAATACTCAGCATCTCTCAACTTTCATCAACAGAGCTTCCTCCTTCAGCAGAGGGCCTTGAACAAAAAAGGCTGCAACTTGCCAAAGCATAAAGACGAATAAAAATATTTCAAAGGCGGGCTGGAGAGATGGCCTAGTGGTTAAGAGCGCCAACTGCTCTTACAGAGGACCCAGGTTTGATCCCCAGCACCCACATGGCAGCTGAGAACCATCTGAAACTCCAGTTCCAGGAGAATCCGACGCCCTCTTCTGACCTCCGCGGCATTGCACGACACGGGTGCACAGACCTGCATGCAGACAGTACATTCATACACATACAGAAATAAATAAAATTAAAAAAAAATGTCAAAGGTATAAGGAGTTTAATAGATGCTTTCACAAAGGTCACAAACATTTCTTTGGACATTCATCAAATTATTAGTGATTTCAGGCACACTTTTGGAAGCACAATGAAACAGAGAACTGTGATAATCTGTCATAATTACAAAACAACAACACTTTGAGCAGCAAAAAGCTTCATGTTTGACAAGGTTATAAGCATACTAATTTCCTACCCTCCAAGATCAACAATATTTTACTAATCTTAAATCAGAAGAGGACAATAATATTTGTTTAGTCAAAAATCATTCTACAATTGTGTCTTGAAAAACAAACCAATCCTCAAAAGGTAGCATGCATTACATTAAAGGTAACAGTGATACTCTGTAGTTTACCATAGAACTTGCTTTCTTTTTTAAAAAATTTTTTTATTAATTTTATTTATTTCTGTTTGTAAAGGGACTTGGCTGTGAATCCTAGTTCTTTCCTATGAAGTGAAATCACCTGTTGGACTTCTGAAAGAGGACTAGACCATCATAACAGAGACCAAACCTTTTCCTTAGTTCTCACACAGTCTTTGTGAGTTTAGACATTAAGTGTGGGATTGAACATAGAGGTGGCACAGTGAGATTCCAAGGCAACACATTCAGTGTGGATTCCAGGGGAAATGGATTGATCTCTTGATATGTTATGTGCTCTGATATTAGGATAATAAAATCATATAATATTACTTGATAATTCTGGCAATTGCACTCGATGCAATTCTGAATTGAAATAATCAACTGAATTCACCAGTATATCCTACTTTTATTCTGAAATTGTTTTTGAAATGATACATAATTCGAGTTAATATCAACTTCTTATTCTATATTGGGGTTAAAACTGAAAGTGTGTTACATCAGAACTAGAACCCTTGGTCCCCAGAGGTGTTCATAATTGCTTTTCGAAAACAAAGAATGCTGACTTATACATTGGAGTATAGTGGTGATGATGGTTCTACTTCATTTTAATTTTTCATTGCATTGCAATGAATTTTAAATTTTCATTGCATTGCAATGAAAAATTAAAATGAAGTAGAACCATCATCACCACTAATATTAATGATAACCTGTATAAAAGGTCTTGCAACTTCACAGTGAAAGAGACCTGTGATTTTTGCAGTGAAGGTCATGTAGCTGTTACCACAAGAAACTTAAGACCAGGATGAGGAAGAAGAGAGGAGAGCAGAGAGAGGAGAGAGGAGATGGAAATAATCCAGAGAAGAGAAAGAAAACACATAGCAATTATGATGAATATGGCAATTAACTCAGTTTTGTCATGTATTTTGAATTTAAATGACAATTTGTTACTTCAGAAACATTTGCATTCATTTAAATGCATGCATTTAAATGTCTGAACATTGTGTACTGCTTTGAGCACTAGAGTTGATAATGGGTGTTTCTAGTTTTCCTCTCTTCCAGGAAATGTGAGAGAAGCCTTCTATATTTCTTGGAAATTAAATACCACTTTGTGGCTGCCAACAATTCCTTTGTTACTTCTTACATTGCTATGGCAAAATAGCTGACAAAAGGAAGGAGGAGGAAGAAATTACTCTTGATCACTGTTTCAGGGCTAGAGTCACTCGTTCCACAGTTGCTGTGGATGTGAGGACAATGCAGGCTGTTGCATGCAGCAGGACAGGAGTCTATTGATAGCATTGCATCTTCAGTCAAGCAACAACAACAACAAAATGAATGCTGGTACTCAGGTCGTTGACCCCTCTTTATTCTTTCTCCCCATCCCTTCCCTGTGGGATAGTGCTGTTCACATTCAGGGTGATTCTTCTCTCTTAAACCATCCAGAAATGTTTGCATAAATTAACCTCCAAGTTATCTCCTAGCTGATTCTAAAACCCAGGCAAATTGATTATGAAGATCAATTATCCTAATGGCATAATTCAAAATACATCAACATTATCTTCACATGTCTTTATGGTTCATCTCAGCTTAATTTTTCACCTTCAGTGGAAATATACTTACCTATTCCTTGTTTTTTTTTAGACAGGATCTCCTATATTCCCAGATGGCCTGGAACTCAGTATGTATACCAGACAGGACTCCATATCACTACTTCACTGACAACCATCTGCTCCCAAATGTTCTATTAAGAGAATGTGTCACCATGCCTGGCATTGTTCCTTGTGTTTTGATATTTATCTTCCTCATTTCCTTCTTGAGACCTGAACATTTTTCATCTTGAAAGAAAATGAAGTATAATAGTTGGGCAGAAAAAATAACTTAAGTATGAAGCCAACCTAGGCTAAGTAGCAAGTTGAAGGTGGATACACCTACATAGTGGGATCTCAAAAATAGGAGTGATCACTTCAAGTCCTCTTGACATTCTGCAATAAGTGTATAAATACTCTGTTTTTCTTGGCATTTGATCTGAGAGTATGCAGGCTGTTCTGCCCTTGCCCAGGCTCTTCTCCATACTGTCTCTTTCAAGTCCTTGCTTTATTGATGAAACTGGAAATAAATACTTGTTTCTCACAGCTGGTGAGGAGTTCCTAATGCTTTATTGTGAGGTGCTACTTACTGGTAAACAAGATGTGTTATTAATTATGTAATAATATTTGAGTGAACATGTGTCATCTGTAAATGATATCTACCATTTATGAAATAAATATGTAAGAATAAGATGGATAGTTTCCTTTGCTTTACAGATTTTATTTTAATGAGATATCAGTTGTCAATTGTTGGTCTTATTTCCTCAGCTTCCAGAGTCCTTTCTGGAAAATCTGCATTGTACCTGAAAATTGAAGAGTACGTCCTACAATTTCCTCCAGTGATTCAGTGTATTGGTTCTTTTTTGATGTCATTGATTGATACACAGTTGAATTTGGTGAGACGTGAGAAGTAAAGATCTAGTTTCACTTTCTGAACCTGTTGAAATCCAGGTTTCCCACCCACATTTGTTAAAGATGTTTTATTGTCTTTAATGTATATTTTTATTGTATTTAGGGTGGCATTGGATCTTGTTCTTCTCTTCCATTGATCTGTTTTGTGCAAGTTCCATGCTGCTTTCAAAGTATTAAAAGGACAAATGCCTCTGGATATAACATAGTTATATCCAGAAATTTGTGCTGTTCTCAGAGAAGTTGCCTTTTGCGGTAGATACTGGTCAAAGAAGAGAAAAAGAAAAGAGAGAGACAGACTCAGACTCTTTAAACTACTGAGAACAAATGACCAAGAGTCCTCAAAAGTATATGGGAAATCTATATCACATCTCTTGCCCCATGAGCAGTGAATATAGAAAAAGAGAGGCTATGAAAATGTATGAGATCTGGAGGAGATGGGGGCGGGGGAGTGCTGGGAAATGCCATCTTCTCAGCAGTATGCGCCTATAAGACACATGAGCTCACAGAAGTTGTGGTTACCTGCACAAAATGAAGCCTGTTAAAGATCCCATCATGGAGTAATGAGGGGCTTCTGAGGGGAGACCTATGTATTTTCTAAATGAGATCATGTATAACCACCATCTTCATCTATGTGTGTTATAACTTTCAAACACAAAGCTTCAATTTAAGCTTGGTTAAAAAAAAACAAAACAAAACAAACAAAAAAAATCAGGAATGATGGCTGACCTTAATATGTAGTGTGCACCTTACAGGACATTTTGTTAGCAATAGTAACACAGTGACAATGCCATTAATAGTGAAGTCCTCAAATTAGAATCTGGAACATTCTTCCATCAAAGACGGAGGGGGAAATTCAGTCCAATGAGTCTGTCTCAAGAACTTCGTCACTTGTTTGCTCCACTTGTATTCTCTTTTCAGTAACTGGATTAATGCTTTGAGCCCAAAACGAGAAATATTTTTATTACAGTAGATTACATGTTGTTTGGTGCTCAGTTTCCATTTGTTCTTCTTGCTTTCGTTTCTGCTCTGTGGCTTCTTTCTCATGTTGGCCCTTCAGCATGTTCCTCCTGTGAGCAGTCTGGAAGTTTCTTCCACCCTTTCTCTTCTTTTCACCTTCTTGATCATCTCCTTCTTCAGAATCAGAGGTTGATGTAACCCCTGGTTTCGCTAACTTTTTCCGTTTTGGTTCAACTTCTTTCTTTGCATCTTTCTTATCTGGTTCTTTTCTTGGCTTTCTTCTTCCTCTTGGCCTTCATCCTTTTTAAGCTGCTTTTTAGGTTTTTACCTCTGGCCCCTTTTTTCTTTTTTTCTTCGTCAGAAACCACATCACTCTCTGAAGGACAGGGCTGTTTTACCATTTTAGATCTGCCTCTTGGTTTTGGAATCCTGACTTGGGTAGATGCAAGTCGTCCTCTCTTAGGACTCGCTTTCAGATGATCAGATGCTGATGCTGCTGTTACCATTCCTGCCTCTTCCACTTTTCCGTGTTTCTTGATCGTTCTCTTTCTTCCTAGCCTAGCAGTTTTTGGAGTGGTTATGTCAACTGTTTTAGTCACATCTTCATTGCTGGCTTTGTCTTCGTGATCAGTATCTTCCTTTGAAACACTAGTTTCTTTTTCTTCAACATCAACATCAGATGAAGCATTTGACTGTTTAGTTGATGCTTGCTGAGTTGAAAATTTCACTTTTAGGTTGTTATCTATCTCCCATAAACCTTCATTAAAACCTTTTCGTTTATCTGGCTTGCCATAATTTTTCCTTATTTTCTGAGTAAGGAAATATATCCTTTGGTCCTAAAAAAGCAGTCTCCTGAGTTCCAAAAAAGAAAATGGGTAGTTTGTTTGTGGTGGCTTTACAGCTCCATCAGGAACTTCATCTATACGAGCTGGCCAAGGAGGGTAACCTTTCATTTTGGCGAACATGAGGTCTCCAGGTTTGAAATCCTGAGTCATGTTTCAGGGGCGACTTGGGGCGGGGGAATTCAAACAGCAAAAGGTGAGCGGTGAGGCGGATGGAGAGAACCGTCAGGGACTCTGGGCAGATGAGGATGCCTCAGGGTGTCTCGAGGTGCCTCTATCCCAGTCCACGCCAGCCACCTGCAACACCAGATGCAGCAGAGGCATCTCAACCGCTGGGAGCTGCAACCGCCACCACCACAGTCACCGCTATCTAAGTAATTAATGTAAAACAATTATGTGACACCAAGTGGTCTGATTCAGAGATTGTGTAGTGATAAAAAAAATGCATGTCCTGTGTATTTCATGTTTTAAGTGGAGACGCATTAAATGAAAATGTTCACATATGATAATTGGAGGTCAAAGGGAAACAGTAAAACTGGGTTGAAGGAGACAGTGTCTAAATTAAATTTAATCAAATAATTAAATATAAGTTTTTTTTCAATACATACACTTTAAAGACTCATTTGCTTTTTAAATTGGAATGAGAAATGATGTATGAAATGCACAAAACTGCAATAAATATGCATACATATATATGAAATATCATAGTTAGGTGTAACTCTCAGCATGACACAGGATAGACTCAGCTGAGAACTGAGTTTCAAACGAATGATTTTACAGAGAAGACTGGCATTCAGATTTGCTTTGTGGGTTGTCTTTATTGTTAATGTTGTAGCGAGGTTAAGCCCACTGCTGATACATCAATTCCTGGGTGCCTGGCTGAGGAGTAAGCAGAGCTAACAGAGCATGAGGCTGTGAGCTGGCAGTGTCTATCATGTTTTCTTCCTTCAAGTTCTTATTTGAGTTCTGGCCACTTTCTCCTCAATGGTGTCCTGTGATTTATGAGTATTAGCCAATTACACTATGTCTCCTTTCTTAAGGTGCTTTGGATCGAATGTTTTATCAGTGCAATCAAAACATAACTTCCTTGGGGCTGGAGAGATGGCTCAGTGGTTAAGAGTGCCAACTGCTCTTGCAGATGACCTGGGTTCAATTCCCAGCACCCACATGTTGGTTAAGAACCGACTTAGGCCAAGCATGGTGGTGCAAACCTTGAATCCCAGCACACGATTTAGAGAAAGAGGCAGGAAAGTTCAAGGCCAGCCTGGTCTACATAGCGAGCTCCAGGCCAGCCCAGACTAAACGGAGACCCCACCTCCAAAAAATATGTATAACTTCCTTGGGAAGATGAAATTTTCCTAAAAGGAAGAAAGAATATCCATAGTGGTTAGATTTAGGAAGGGTTATAAGAACAACCTGCATCATACGATGATGACCAAAAAGCACAAGTGGAAGAGGTTGGAACTAACAGAAGCAAGCTCGATTAATGACAATGGTTAAAGAGGTGTAAAATTAAATGTCACCTTAATCGTTTTGTAAAACTTCTATCTCAGAGAAAGTGTGGAAAATAGAAGAACTGAGGCTAGTAAATGGATTGAATCAGTACCGGGTGCAGCTGTAAGGGCACATACCTGATTCTTAGCACCATAATCCCAAACCAAGGCAGACACAGGAAAATCACAGACCAGTCTGGCATCCATAACAACACCCTCTCTCAAAAATAATGCAATTTGAATAAATGAGAAAAAAAATTAAAGGGATAGAAACTATTGAGATTTATATTACAAATATTTTAAATTTTAAAACGGGTTATATGTATTTTGTTGTATAATTTAATAAGAAATCATCATTATGTTAAGATTCAAGAACTATTGATAAAGAGTTCTAGACTATACATGAAGCAACTAGAAGTAGATATTTCTTGAAATAAGGCAATATAACTTTGGGTGAGAGAGGTCAAAGCTTCATTTTTTTCTAATATTTAAGAACCTGTTACATACAAATGTAAGCATGAATATGTGAGAGTGAATCTCAGGGGGATGACATGCCTACATACAAAAACAAATCTCTGGAGTAAATATTAGCTAATCCTTTAGAGACTTTGCTTAACCTCTATATATTGGTAAGGAATTCATGGTTGATTCTTCAAATACAAATTCTTAATTCCTTAATAGACTAACTCTGCCTAAATATCTGTATTTATTCTACAAATGTTATACATGAAATCCATAATGGTGGATATACATACATGGGATAGTTATATGTAAGCTGCATATGGCTTGGACGTGCTTAGACTTCCACTTGTGTAATCGGCATCTAAATACAGCTACCTTGAGCTGAACGGCACTGTTAAACCTATCTGAAATCCATTTTAATGTAAATGGCAAACCCAAAAATTGAGAAAAATGCACCCCAAGCTTCACAAAGATTAGCTGTAAGACAAAGGGACAACAAATGAGGTATCAAAGCAGAATAAACTTAATGAAGTATTTTTCGTACTATAATTTGACTCTGGAATGACAGTGTTGTTAATGGCAACCAAGTGAGTACAGGGACCTGTGATTCAGAAGAGAACAGAAGAACCCCAAGGACACCTTTGCGTGCAGGTTCAGAAAGCTAGCATTTTTAATTTTAAAATATTTTATTAGTATTGTTTTATTTAAAAAGTAACATGATTCTATTGAAAGACTTTGTATAGTGTATAGAACTTGGACAGAGATTGAAAGACAAACTTGAAGCTTGCTAGTGCAGATTTGTCTGTAAACCATATAGGAAAATTTTACAAGATATATAACATTTTGAATTCATATTCAAATATATAATAATATACTTTTACTTTGGGTATATATCTGTTTAGTTATTACAATAATTACTAGTTCTTTTCTTTTCTTTTTTTTTTTGACTACCCAGATTGTGAAATTTTATCTCTAAAAGTTCAATAAGGCACATATGAAGGCACAATGAGGTTGTAGAAGAGTAAAAAAGCTGGACTTGATGGTGCATGTCTTTAATCCTAAAACTTGGGAGGCAGAGGCAGGTGGAACTCTGTTCAAGGCCAGCCTGGTCTACATGGTGAGTTCCAGGACAGCTGGAGCTACAGGGAGACCCTGTATCAAAAAAAAAAAAAAAAAAGACTAGTAGAAAAATATTGGAAATTTTCTTGATGTCTGTTAATGGGAGAGGTACATCAAGGTGTGGATACCCAGGACAATGTGGGGAGTGAGGACAACAGCTGTGCATAAGGGGAGAAATCAGGGATAGAAGGACAGTTCCAGAGAATCAGTATTTCCAAGACCAGAATCTACAAATAAAAAGTACCCCCTATCCACAGCATAAGAGAAAAGCCTCTGCCATCCACAACCTGGGTCCTCAGGGGAAGGGACTGTGGGGAATGTAGTCACTCAGAGAAGACTGCGACTGCTGCCAACCTCTGAAGTCCTCCATTACCTACTCTGCTCCACTGTCACCACTACAACTCCCAGTACTAGAGCTTCACTTCACAGGTAGGAAGCACAGCTCCAGCTCACAGGAATGGACTACAGCTCCAGGCTCACAGGTGGGGATCACAACTCCATGTTCACCAGAGGAAACCACAACTCCAGCTCAAAAGTGGAGACCATAATTCCAACTCCCAGGATGGGACCACAGCTCTTGCTCATGGAGGGTTAGGGGTAGGGATCAAAGCTCCAATTCATCAAAAAGAAGCTGAGATTCTTTTAAAAGGAGATACAGCTCTGTCATTACAATATTACAGTCATCACAGTAATCTCCATAAAGCAAAGTGCAAAATAGAACTTGATGCATATAAATAAGTCTTTACTGTAGAATAAATTCCCATTTGACATTAGATTCTTATAACACAATTTTCTGATATTTGATATCAAATATACAGTTCAATACTTTGTACCGTTGTTTTCATTTACTTGAGCCACATATTAACATATGGACAAATTTTATCACAGAAATAATTAGATTAATAAGAGAGTGTAAAGTGTGGCCCCCCTAGTTCCTCTCTTTTCTTAAATTTCATTCGTCTTCTACTTTCCTTCCAACTGTATTTTAAATTAGAAGGCCAATCCAAAGGAAGGGTATATGAAAACCAGAAATGGTTCTTTTCATCCACATGGAATAGCAAGAACAGTCTCTGAAATTATGTTAAATAATTTTGAGAGTATAATGCTTTCCTCTCAATGTGCCATTCCCAAAGTATAGGGATGGTGGATATGTAGGTCCCTAAACTAGAAAAACTCCTGGTTATATTCAACATGTCATTTTAATGGAATGTTAACATAGTTCAAAAGAATGCATGCTCATTTGGTTTAATACCTTAGGCATGTGTAGCTCAATGAGTAGAAACAGGCAGGCACATTAATGCCTTAGACTACTGCAATCTGGTCATTTCTGGAGGGCCAGCATCACTGTTTGAAAGCAGGACGGGGATAATATTCTTGAAGGTATTCAAGATAGCATAGGATTCACATTTTAGAAGGGACACAGTCTGAGTCATGGACAATGAAAGATAAAAAGGCCAGAAAAGCTTAGCTATGAGCAGACTTAGAGAATATGGCTAAAAAATAGTTCCTCATCATTGGGTTAGCAGCCTAACCTTACAACAGATAATGCAGATATTTCAGTTTGAGCCCATGTATATCAGAACAAGCATTAGGAAGTCAGCATTTAAGAACCTGGACTGAGTTCAAAAAAGGTAGGCTCTAATTTAATCTGACTGGTCTCCTGAAACTGGAATAAATGTGATGCTACAAAGAGCTACACACAGAGAAGCACAACATGAGGACACAGCAAGAGTAGCCCTGTGGGGCTTCTCCAAGCTGGCAGTTGGTCAGCACCCTACCAAGTGTAAGTATGTCAAAGCAAAAACCACTCCAGGAGAGCATAGGGGGTGGGGGTGAGGGGTGGGGCAAAACTCAAAGCTTTATTTCCCCAGTACTGCTGATATAGAGGGCTTATACCAATCACCTTAAAGGGCATCAGAGCACATCCAGTCACTGTAAAGGTCAGGGATAGCCAATCGCAGTGAGGGGACAGTGTGACTCCTTTTTTTTTTTTTTTCTTCTTTTTTGGGGGGTGGGGCTTGGATTTTTTATTGTTATTAAACTTTTTCTCTAAGTCATACATCATTTCTCAATGGAATCCAGAGTCGCTTCCCTTTCCATGACCCCCACCTGACCCGAGTCCCTGCACTCTGCCATACATGTCCTGCATCTTTTTCTGAGTCTTTCCAGATTTTTTCCCAGTTCTTTTTTTGTTGTTCTCACCAACTTGTACTGCTACAGAATATATATATATATATACATGTATATATATATACATGTATATGTATATATAAGTATACCATTCATCATTTTCAAAAAATGTTGGTTTTGCAACAGACAGAAATTACAGAGTTCCAACAGTGGTCACACACAGAGAATAATAGCTTAGGGACCATTGAGAAAGAGGGGGCAGAAATATTGTAAGAGTCAGGGTTGGTGCATGAACACAAGGAAACAAACACTTCCAAACCTCTGGGAACTTGCTCATGTGAAATTACAACAATGATGCAGCATTCACAAGACACTTGCAGACTCAGTCAGACAAAAATCCAGCATAGAACTGGGGAAATAGGCAGGAGACTCTATTCTTAGCCAAGGAACTATTGTCAAGTGATGACTGCTGAGAGAGGGAGAGTTTATCTTTTTTTTTTTTTTTGNGAAGCTGGGTATCTCAGTAGTCCCCATATGGCATTGAAGGTTTGGTTTGGGAGAGATATGAGTCTTCAGTCCATATTGGAAGGTTAAAAAGCTGTGTCTTCTGTCTTTGAGGAGTGCCCAAAGCAGTGGCAGCTACAGAGTAGGTGCATTTGCCAATAAGAATTGAAGACAAGCCAAACAACAGTACTCTCTCTTTTTTCTTTTTGTCTTTTTACTAAGATCTCAAGTTTTATGTTTTACTGATTATTTCTGGTTGTATTTTACTTTTGGATGTTTATGCCCACACAGTTAGGCCAGATTAACCAAGGTTTTTGTTTTCTCAAGGTCAGTTGAGGATCTGGTCCTCAGGGGACTCTTGGTTGTTTTGGGGGGAGTAGGGTGGGAGCGCCTTGCTCCTTTCAACTTTTCTTTTTTTTTCCTTTTTTTATTATATATATTTTTACAAGATTATGTTACTAATCAAATCTAGACCCGTGTCCCCTACCCTACCGCCCATACCTCAAAAGAGCTCATGCATTCTGCCAAACATGTTTTTCATCTTTTTCTCAGTCTTTCTCAAAATTCTCAATGTGGAAGTTGATTGTTTTGAGCAGAAGTTCACCATTTCAGTCAGTTCTTTGACACAGTCTTTTCTGTTGTTGTTGTTGTTGTTGTTGTTGTTGTGGTTGTTGCTGTTTCCAATATGCATCACTCCCAACTACTTAGACAAAAGCTCAAGGGGCCATGCACAAGAAATACTTACAACTAGGTAGTTGGCACTAGCATCCACAGATGGGGGATATCGTTTGTTTCTCTGGGACCATGTTACTTCACTTAACATAATATCTTCTAGTTCCATCGATTTACCTACAAAGTTCATGATGTCATCTTTTTTTTAACACTTTTTAATATAATGCTTTTATTGATCTTTTGTGTATTTCAGCTTTTCATTTACCATTTCCATCCACTTGAGGACAAAAATCATGTCTTGCTAGACCAGGCTTCCTTTTCTGAAGCATGAGCAGACTTTCCTCTTTATAGACTGGACATGGGCTGAAGTCCCATTAGTGGCTCCCCAAGACCTCCCTGAACAGGAAGACTGGTGCCCACATTTGCAGGACATTTCAAGAGATGCCCCCATGCATAATCCCCTAAGACTGGTTGACCTCTGAAAGCAAGGAACAAAGTTATCCCTTAGATCCCTTGGCCAAATTGGTATGGGCGTTAAGTATGGTCGTTAAGAGCCCAGAAAGGCTAAGTTGCACCAACCTGTTACAGTGCACCTATATTAAAATTGTATCCTTTGGAAACAAACTGTATGTTATTTCCATACCATATTTCTTGATTTGCATCTTTCCATTTTAATCCCATATTACTCTAAAAGATGCACACATACCCTCCATCATATAATAAAAACCCCAAGGTCTGAAAATAAATGGAAATGTGCTTTTTAATTAGCCCAGAAATGTCCTCCATGTCCCCCTTTTTTATTTATTTAAAGCAGCCAAAAAGAAGAGAGACAGTGGAACCCATCCATAGCACATTGTGTGCTGGAATAGGATTAGGTGTCTCAACAATCATGTTGCATCAGAACCAGCTGGTCCAAATAGGGGCATGATGGGAAGCATGTTTATGAATGATTTCAGCCAGCATTGCTATTTCCTGCCCATGTGATCTCAACTTGGACCAGAAGATCAGGATGCATGGCTACCCAGAACAGAAATTTAAAGGGATTGTTAATCCAAGATTCTATGGAGTTACATGATCTATAAATCTTTGCATCAGAGATGATATGAGTACATGTCAATTCTACTATTATTAATATCTACAGCAATATTTTAAATGGGTTGCTAAATGAACCATCTTTGTATTGCATGTACCCCAGATAAACTCAGAGAAATTATGTGAAGCATTAAACATAGTGACACCCCATTAAAAGGAGTCATTTTGGATCCATAAGATGTGAAACACATGTGACAAAATCTGAAAACAGGGTAGTTTCATCATGTGCAACATGGATTCTATGATGGATGCATGTATGTCCAATCGAGTTTGTAGGTTGGAAATGCCTAGTCTGACATGTTCAAGGGAGGCTGCAGCCACAGTGAATCCTTCAGATATTACTGATGACAAGTTTTTAAATGCCTCAGCTTGGGCCACTTGGTTAGAGACTGTGATCATGGTGGTTGCAAGTGAGCCTATCAGTGAAATCAAGGAGAGGACACCTACCAACTATCTGGCTCCATGTAGGAGACCCAGGAGCAAGGGCCTTGTGTCTGACTGGTAATCATCAGCCAGAACCTGAAGAATGAGGGTGTTCCTAGGAAAAAGGCATATTCCCTTTCTCAGAGGGTTAGGTTAGTCAGGCCGTTGCTGATATTTATGGCTTTCTATGGTGAAGGGTTTGTCTGTTACAAGGAAAGCAAACCCCAGAGGTAAACAAGCAGAAAAAAAAGAGAGTGATTTTGGCCTTGCTGGAATTGGGCCTATCATGTCATGAAAAATTGGTGGCATAGGCTCCTTGGTAGAAGAAGGGGTGCCTATCCACATTGCAGGAGGAGTTGAGGGGCAAATCCTCCCATGTCTTATTTTCAAAGTTGTAAGATAAAGGGAGGATTGAGTTTGTTAGGGCAAGGAAAATGTTTCTCCCATCTACACCACAGAAACCCCAAGCTAAGTAGAAGGTGTTATTTGTTACAGCCTCTATCCAAGTGGTTCGAAGTTAGGTCCTGGTGGGCTGTTGATGCCAGGACCAGAAGGTGACATTGGGTGGTCCTGGCTCCATTGGATCAGCTTACTACTACACTGTCCAGTTACTGGACAGTGTGAGAAGAGCCAATGACAATCATATCTGATGGGGTTATTTGGTGGTCATTTTCTGTAAGTGTTGTTTTAGTGTGTGATGTGTTCTTTCAATGATCCCCTGACCCTGGGGATTATATGGGATGCCAGTGACATGATGGATATTCTAGATTTAACAGAATTAGGAAAAGGCCTGCCTGGTAAAAGCAGGGTCCATGTCTGTTTTGAGTTTTGCTGGTTTGTCTATGAGCACAAAGCACTGTAAACGCTGGTTTTTTGTTTTTTGTTTTTTGTTTTCTTTACAGTCCTTGGATGTTTCTCTGGTATATGCTGTAACCCATAGGAACTTAGAGTAGTTGTTGACAGTGACAAACACATACTTTTTTTTCACAAAGGGGTAGTAATGAGTGACATCAGTCTGCCAGATAATACTGGACCTGAGCCCCTGGGGCCTGAACCCTTTGGATTGGAAGCCCTGGCTCGATATTTGACTTGTAGTGTTTGCAGGTCCTCAGGATGATTAGTATTTGGTCACATAATGCTTAGAGTCCCTTAAGATTGATGCGCATGATTGTGTGGAGACCCTCAGCTGAAGGAGGCAGGGAATCAATAGCAGTAAAATTTTAGAGCTTCCTACCAGAGAGCTCCAATATGTGTTGCCCTTATTGATGACCTCTGGAATATTCTGATGGCCATACACACACTGGATATATATAGAGTGAGTGTGTGTGAGCAAGAGATGGCTGAGTTGAAGCATTAAGGGGGAAATTGGGTTAAAATCTAACCATACCTGGGCGTGAGGAAACCCAGGTTATCAGTCTCACCACATAGAAACTGTGGCTACAATTAAGGGTATTCTGGACCACCTGCCATGCCATAATGATGGCATGCAACTCATTTGCCTGTGGGGACCTGGCTGCAGGCTGGAAACCCGGCCTGTGGGGTCCAACACAGCAGGGGCCTAAGTGACCACAAGTCTCTGCAACCCATCATCAGTAAAAAAACATTATATCCCTCATATGTAGGATCTCTGACAAAGAGTCTGAATAGGGACTATTGTAACCTGGGGAGACTAGCGGGTATTAGGGTAACAGTTATCTGTCTTTCTGAGAAGTTGAGAAGGACTATGGCTATACTCACATGATGTTCAAACACTCATGTAAGGTCCTTCTCCCTAAAAGGGAGAAGGATGGTATGTCTCCTTTCCTATTACTTCCTTAATCCTGCCCCAACCCTCCTGCATGATGAGGTCTATGATCTGGTACAACTCAGATAGGGCTCTGGGCCCAATAGGGGTGTGGAGCCACTCCTGAAACTCCAGACCTTGTACTATCAGGCCAATGGTGGTCAGATAGGTGTTAAAAATTAGTAATTGCACTGGGAGAGAGGGCTTACGGTGCTCTAGGCTGGTGTCTTATAAGGCAGATTGGATTCTATTTACTGATTGGAAGGCTTTTGAGGTGAGTATCTGTTGGCTATGGGGTGGGTGGCAGGGCCAAGAAATTGCAATAGTGGCAATAATTCACTGATGGCAATTAATTTCCTGTAGAAAGCGTTGTGGAGCCACCACAGTAAGTGGCATTAGGAGTGACACCAGAGGTTTCATGGACCTGAGGTAGTTAGGATGAATCTCCATACACAGAAAGTGGAAAGGGTAAATTGAATTTTATATGAGGTCACCATAAGACAGTGAGTACAGTCCCTTAATCAGGACTGGTAATTTACTGTTAAGCACCTCAGTGTTATCCATATGGACCATGAGGTCATTCATATAAGGACAGATTTCCATGTCCCCTAGGAGGTTGCCTTGGTTCCCAGGAATTGCATGGGAGACAACTTCCTGACATATGGTGGGGCTATTTCCCATGCCCTGAGGTAAGCAATTCCAATCGTATCTAGGGCTAGGATGCTTGTTATTAAGCATGGAGAGAGAGAAGGCAAACCTTTTCTTAAATCTTGGGTCTAATAGAATTATGAAAAGTTGCTCTTTAAGGTCAAGTATTACTACTGCCTTTTGAGTAGGGTTATAAGCTATGGAGGGAACAGTTCATCATGGTTTGCCCCAGATTGTCATGGAACTATTTATTTCCCTTAGATCCTGTAATAGCCACTTCCCTGACTTCTTTTTTATAGGAAAGATGGGCATATTTCAGGGACTGTGGGAGGGTTTGATATGACCAAGGTAGAAGTGCTGCTGCACTAGTTCATGAATAGCATGAATTTTTGTCCCCAGAAAGCAGCCAATCGATCCACCGAGATGGGCTTTTCTGAATGCCATTCTAGGGCTGGGGTTTTGTGCTTGTCAATGGTCATTAGTATTGGGGGTGATTCTCTGTTACCTTCAAGTCCTTCTGTTCCAGGTCCACCCAGTCATAAAATGCTTTGTCATCTGTGGCAAGGACAACCTCTATCTGACTGAGTATGGCCCTGCCAATAAATTCCTAGGTAGATAGCTCCTCAGCACCAAGGGTTTGTACTTCCCTCGGTTTCCATCAGGATCTTCTCAAATTACCCACTTCCTGCACTGACAGACCTTTTTTGACCCTGGCCAGTATTGTGGCTGATAAGTAGTGGCCACATGGTGGGATTTCAGTCTTTCTTAGAATAATTTTATAAGCTCTTGTGTCTAGCAGACATTTCAATCTTTTTCTGTTGAAAGTCATTGCCAATTTGGTGTGGATACCCTCCTCTAAATAGATGGTCCAATGGACTCCTTCTATGGCAGCGGGTCATGGGCAAGCCTTTGGGTTCACTCCCCCTTACGATGATGGGGCTGGGAGTCACCCCTCAATTAGTTTAAAGGCTTGTCATCCACATTGTACTTGTACCTGCAATTCCTTTTCCAGTGGAACCCCTTCCTGGAATTGTGGACATTTGGATGGTGGTGGTTTAGGTGCATTTGGCTTACAACTGGAAAGAACCTGGGGCATTCCTTAGCCTAATGCCCTTCAGGCTGGCACTTAAAGTATGTCTTCCCTTTGCCAGCACTGATGGTCATGGCTACCATGGCCTACACAAGGGAGATCACTTGGACCTGTGCAGTGTGGGTAGACGTCCCATATCCTGTGTGGTCAAAAGCCAGTCCCCTACCTCTGCATTTTGTAGTCCAGCACAGGCAACTTTACTTTCCTAAGTCATACCCTCCAATACTACTAATTTAAAGAGCTCATCCAGGGCTGGAGAGATGGCCTAGCGGTTAAGAGCGCCGACCGCTCTTACAGAGGACCCGGGTTCTATCCCCAGCACCCACATGGCGGCCAAGAACCGTCTGAAACTCCAATTCCAGGAGAACTCCAGTTCCAGGGGAATCCGAAACCCTCTTCTGTCCTCCGCGGCATTGCACGACACGGGTGCACAGACTTGCATGCAGACAGTACATTCATACACATACAGAAATAAATAAATGCCGGGCGTGGTGGCGCACGCTTTAATCCTAGCACTTGGGAGGCAGAGGCACGCAGATCTCTGTGAGCTCGAGGCCAGCCTGGTCTACAAAGTGAGTTCCAGGACAGCCAGAGCTACAGGGAGACACTGTCTCAAAAAAAAAAAGACAAAAAAAAAAAAAAAATTAAAGAGATCATCCTGTGCATTGGTGTCAGTTGTACATCTCTTGATAGTATTGGATACCCAATCCACAAATTCAGCAAGGACTCAGTGGGTCTCTGTTTCATCAGAGTTCTGGTGGTAGCTCCGTGTTTCCTAGGAGCAACTATATGGTCCCATGCTCTAAGAGCACAGAAGTGGACCTGGTCTGGCAACCCTGGGATTGAGTGGTCAGATTGCTATACCTGGGTCCATCACCAAGAAGACAGTCTCTAGAGATGGGAACATTATTATTGTGATTGTGAAGGGCTTGCTGCTCACATTCATTCCAATAGAGGGTGGCCCACTGAAAATATATTGGTCTGGCAAGGTGGATCTGGCAATGTCCTTCTAATCAGTAGGCTTATTAAGCCATACCAAAAGGTAATGAAGTATGCCCCTCATCCAGTGGGCATTAACCCCATCCTCTTTGATAGCTTTCCATAACCAACAGTGATTGAGGGGTCTGTGGGAACCAAAGCAGAGGGCACTGTGGAGTCAGGACTACGTTTACTGGAAAAGCATGGATCAGAGATTACAGCTAAGGTGCAGAGGCCCCAGGAGGGGGTAGGCCCCCACCAGGTCTGTGGGGGAGTGTATCCTGCCTCAACCACCTCTGGTCTCTCTGCTTACAGAGGAGGTGAGACCAGGTGTCATTAGACTCTTCCTGAGGGGGCTGATGTGGTAAGGAAGGATACAAGGCTAGGGGGAGGTGTTGAGGCAGGGAAGTTTCTGGGCTGGCCGGGAGGCTCCTCCCTCATCCAATCTGAGCTGGGTACAGTGACACTTATTGTCTCCTGTTTAGTCAGGGGCAGCTAGCAAGGACAGGCCGTCCTGTGGAGCAGCAACCTAGGGGGATAGAGCAGTTTCACCTTACCCTCTGCTGCATATGCAGTTCCAGTCGGGTCTTCCATATATCTTGGGCCTGACCTTCACTAACTTCAATGCCCTGAGACTGGAGCATAGCACACAGACAACTGATCTGGGGGGTCACTTGGTGTAAGAGAGAATTTCCTCTCCAGGGGATCATTTACCCTAGACTCCAGGCTTGCAGTAGGTTTGAGGGACCCTGTTGGGGGCGCCAGATGTGGGCCTTTTCTGACCAGTAGTCGGTCTACACATTAATGAGGGTAAGTGCGAGGGAGCAAAAAACACTCAGAGTATATGGGGGTGGGGGAGTAAGACTCATATCTTTATTTCCAAGTACAGCTTATATAGAGCCTTCTGTCAATCATCATATAGGGCATCTGGAGCACATCCAATCATTGAAAAGGTCAGGTGTCTGGGAGGCATTGCTAATCGCAGTGTGTGGGCATCGTTATGTAGATGCCAGGAAATGCACTGCATGTCTTTCTAAAAAGGCCTGGAAATGGCCTACAGGGCCTCACCCTCAGGCCAAGGACTCTGAGGGTACCCATGCTTCTGATGACTGGATCTTGGAATTCCAACTTGTGGTGCTCTGGGAAAACTATTATAATTAAACCATATTTTGTATGACATTTTGTTAATCTAAATGAGGGAAAACAAGATCAGGTTGAGGTATATATATTATTATATAATAATATATAATATAATATATCCCCAAATGTCCCCTCATCATAGATCTATCCACTGGATCCTGATTTAAACTACAGTGATTTTCTAAACTTTTCATTATATTATTCTAACCTTTCTTGAATTCCTCTGGAGAATGTGGACATTTATATTGGTCCAATGTAATTTGCTCATTTGTTTCTTAATTGAAGATAATTATCTAATAAATGCAAAGAAAACACAGGAACTGGTTGTTCATGCACATAGTGCCTACCTTCTGCTTGGGGCATGCTCTTTGCTTCTCTTGTGGATTATAAACCAACTGTCAAATCTCTTTCAAATAATTCTGAACTTCTGCATATTAGGAGTAGAAAAGAAATCTTTGATTTGTTTTTCTCCATAACAGCTGTTCTATTTTTGGAGAGCATTGTAAATCAAACAAAGGAACTAAACACTATTTACATGTATTTGTCAACTTGCTTTCAACACATTTACCTGCACAGTGGGAAGACATCCTTAAAATAGCAGCATTGTAAATAAATCAGGAGAGGCATCAAAAAATATATTGAGACAATGTCAATTAATAAACCATCCAATATTTTTTCTATCTTTTGCCATATGAAATTCCTAAAAAGTATATAATATATATATATATATATATATCCCTATAATATATAATAGAGTATATTAAATTGGGATGGAGACCAGTATGAGAAGGTGCAGATAATGGATGGACTCTAAATCCCTCAAATTATGTTTTATAAAAACTTGAGCCAAGCATGGTGGGGCACGCCTTTAATCTTAGCACTGGGAGGCAGAGCAGGCAGATCTTTGTGAGTTCAAGGCCAACCTGGTCTACAATATGAGTTCCAGGGACAGCTGGGACTACAGGAGTCCCTGTCTCGAAAGACCAAAAAAAAAAAAAACAAAAAAACAACAAAAAAAAAACACAACGGAATAAAAAGAGTACATATTTTTAAAATTCATTTTTATTTAATGTAAATTTATTTAATATGAATGTTATGTACGCATGTGATGCCTGATGCATGTAAGTACACCTGTGTCATGCAATGCCTGCAGGGGACCAAAGATTGCGTTGATTCTCCTGGAACTAGAGTTACGGATTTTATTAGTGTTACTGTTTATCTACATGTAGGTGCTGGGATACTTACTAATCCTAGTCTTCTGTGGGAACATCCAGTGTTCTTAACCACTGAGCCCCCAAATGAGTATATTTAAAAGAAAAAAAAATATATATATATATATATATCATAATTCATTATTCTAAGGATATTTGTTATATGTTCCAAGTCTTTTTTGGAAACAGGCATGGGACTGCTGGCAGAGCCTGGAGATTTGTCTAATGAAAGGAAATGCTGTGACTACAAAGAGCTGCAGGCACTCATACTCTTCACCCCTGTATTGAGGTAGATATTGGATTTGATGCCCCTATGTGTTGTGTAGTAAGGTAGAAAGATGGCCATTTCCACAAATTAAGGAAATCCTGTCAAACTCTTCCATTCCATATTAGGTTTCCATACATGGATAAAGGGGGCATAGGAAAACTAACCCATACCCACTTCTCTGTGCTTTAACATAATGATCATGTGTTCAGTTAAGTAATAACAATGGGTATTAGAATGATTCATGGAACTTCTTTGAATTGCTTAGTCTGCAATTACTCTGATCTTCACTTGGTATCTTGATTGAGGTGATAGAATTGTGCAGGTTCCAGAGGGTCAGGTCACTGCACTAAGACCAGTTGAGAAAAGGTGTTTGATTTAACCTGTGATCATCAGCTCTTTGGATGAGATTTTAGCAGCCTTCATGGGCTGGTGAAGAAGGATCTGAGATTCTGCAAGGAATTGAGGAGGACAAATGTCAGGAAAATGGTATTTCTCTCATCTTTCATGTAAGAGAGGAATGAATCAAGGTTTAAGGATCTGGGGGGAAGCTACAGGAGAGTGTGGATATGATCAAGACCTATTGTTTGAAATACATAAAAGCTCAATAAAATATACAAGAAAGATACTAAGAATCACTTCTTAAACAATGTAGTTAACAAAAACTATCACAGAGTGGGCTAGAGAAATGGGCCAGTGGTCAAGAGCACTGGCTGTTCTTGCAAAGAACTCAGGTTTGGTTCCCAGCTCCCACATGGCAGTGAACAACCTTTTGTAGCTCCAGTTTCAGGGGAATCTGACACCTTCACCTGATCTCTACAGACATTGTATAATACTGGTGCATTTACGTATATTCAGGCAATACACTCATACAAATAAATTAAAAATACTTAGTAAAAAATAAATAGAAAACTATTACAAACTGAAAAATAACATATTAGATAAATACACAAAGTAATACATATGTGTATGCATAAAGAAAATATGTGAAAATTTAAACAATGAAAATGTGTTAGTTTATAGACTTTCAATTGAAATGTTTTAATATATTTATGTATATGGTCCTTTTTTTTTCCTTTCTCTCATTTTTGTGGAGGAGTGGGGTCTTCCTTTAGCCTTAGCTAGCCTGGTATTCACTATGTAGACCAAACTGGCCTAGATCTCACGGAGACCCCAACTTGCCTCCGTTTCCAGATGCTTGAATTAAAGGCATGGACTCTCAAACGCACCTTTGTATGATGCTTTAAAAACAAAGCTTACATAACAGATTATACCAATTAGTTTGGCAGGCTCAAACACAGTGAAGGGAAGTTCCATAGTTAACATCAGAAAACATAACATCCTTTTCACATCACATCAAGCAGAAATACAAAAAGATTACTTTTAGTCTACTGATTTCCTTGATTTTGAAGCTTAGTGTTTGACTGTCATTCTAATGAAGAACATTATCAATTCTCACTAATTCTCCATTACTCTAGAAGTCTTTGTTGCTATGAAATAAAGGAAATTTTTAATTGTGGACATGTAAATATAATTATAAATGATCATATTTAAGTATAAATGTCTTCCTATTTTCAGAAAACAATGAAAGTAATTACAATGTAATTTTTTCTTAAAAAAGTTTTTTTCCCCCTTGGGAAACTATGATTTTCTTTTTACAAGCATATCTCAGGTTAAAAAAATCATACATTTACTTTTCCACTTACTTAAATAAACATAAGCTCATAGGAAGACAATTACTCTATATATTTGAATTCTGCTACCTCGCAGACATAACTGGCATTGAATTCCCCTGTAATGAGACACTAACAAGCCTTACTCAGAATATGGATGATTATGACACAAAAGCTTTTCTCTGTTGGAAACATAAAAAAATACCACACATCTGTGCATTCACTTTACTTTTGAGGTCCTGTCCCTGTTACTGACATTATACTAAGCTAATTATCAGGATAGCTTTGCTTTGTACTTTGTATTCTTCAAATCAAGCTCTGACAGATTTTAAGCACTTCTAGGATGGAAACGAATTATAATTAACAAATGAAACCTTTTGGACAGTGCCAAATTTTTGCACTTAGGTAGTTAAGCTCGAGCCAAAATTCATATTAAATTTATTGTTTTCATGAAATCAAATCAATATATTAAATATGACTGACTGTTACTTGGCAGGAAATATGTCAGTCAAGAAGGCATTTACTCAGATTAGTTTGACAAAGAAGTTGAGGAGGTAGAATGAAATAAAAAAGCACTCAATGTGTGCTCTTAGCATTTATAAGAAAACAACATGTGCTAGAGAAAAGGATCACATATTATGAGACCCATCATTAAAGTTTTCTGAAATATTTAATGAAACAAAGATGACATATATGCAATGGCCATAAAATGGAAATATATTGCTTTATGGGGGCTGCAGAGATGGCTCAAGGGTTAACAGCACTGAATGCTTATACAGAGGACTCAGGTTCCATTCCCAGGAGCCCCATGGCAGCTAACACTCCATTCCAGGGGAATCCAACACAATCTTCTGATCTCATGGGCATTGTGCAATACAGTGCACTTACACACATGCAGACAGTAAAGTCATACACATATAATAAAAATTAAGTTAAAGAAATATATTCCTTTAATGCACAAACAAGTCGTTTGTGTTTTTTCCCACACAAAATACATAGAATTATTTTTAGTTTTTTATGTAAATTTAATTTGTGGATTTTTCTTTCTAAAATTTCTATGGTCATAAATGTATGAGTATATAAAATAGAAAGCAAAATCTTCGGTCTACTGAAAATATTGAAGAAAAACAACTGAGATATTCATCAAACGATGAATGGACAATAGAATTTTATTCAGCATTAAAGAAAACTGAAATTTGCAAGCCTTTGGATATAAGCCAGTTCCAGAAAGCAACAATGCTGCATGCTCTTTCTCCTATGAGAACTTAAGCTTGGATTCTTTACATATGTGTATTTACATTGCAGTATCTGTAGATGTCTGGAAACCTGTAGAAGTCTAGAAAGAGACCACTATGACAAAAGGCATTAAAGGGGAGGGAAAAGATGAATTGGGGGCAGGAAGAGTTAAATCCTATACTGTATGGGGGGAGGGGTGTTAATCCTTCTCCCAGATATCATTAACTATGGAACAAAAAGCTCATGGCCAGTTGTGGTTTAGATTCCTTTGATTTGTTTACCATGGGAAGGCTGTAGACCCTGAAACAATAGTCTAGTGCCACTGATCTTAGTTCTCCATCAGAATTTGATGTAAGAGATGAAAGAAACTCTTAATCATTTCTAGAAGTTTTCTAGTTGAATTTTGGTGTCTCTTAGTTATAATATCATGTCATATTGAAAAATGGATATTTTGTCATCTTCTTTGCTGATTAGTATTCCTTTAATCTCCTCTGTCTTATTGCTCTAGTGAGAGTGTCAAGCACTATGTTAAAAAGGAGGAGAAATAGTGGGCAACCTTATTGTGTCCCTGACTTTAAGGGGAATGTTTTTTGTCATTCCTGCTAGAGTCCATTGTACTAATTTACTATTCTTGCTCACTCCTCAGTGCCAAATCTTCCTCTGAGCTCTAGTCAGCCTATCTGGAGTCTCTTTCCTAAAGCAGACCAGGTGTTCCTCACCTGACCACCATCTGCTGCCAATATGTCCTGAGGCAAGGTTCAGTTCTGCTACCCATTTCTACAGTTCTGTAATTTTTTTCCAGCTGAGCTTGCATAGGTCTTGCGCATGCTGATACTAATGTATTTGATCAGGGCCTTTTGGATTGCTGGTCTCCTGTTTCGTGGAGGAGCTTCCTTAACTAGAGTTAAGAAGTAAGGATTGCCTTCTTGGGTTCTTGTTCTATGATGCTTGGGGCTTATGTGTAGAGGCTTCATTGTAGATGTGTTGCCTAGCCATGAGGCATTCACAGACCATGTCTATATGTGTAAGTTGTGAGACTCTGTACTGTTCTCATCTGGAGCGAAAGAAGCTTCTTTTCTGAGTGGTATCTGGAATATTTGTTTGTAAATATAAGGATACTTGTTTCAGAGTTTACAAATTGTTACCTTAGTCTAGAAATGTTCTACCTTGTGGACTTGTCCATGATCTATGGCCTCTCCAGATTTTTCTTCTGATTAGTATTAGTTGGAGGTTTAATTTGTCTGATATTAGAATGACAATTCTTGCTTGCTTTTTAGTGTCATTTGCTTGGAATATTTTTCCCAACCTTTCATCTTAAGATAGTGCCTATCTTTGAAGGTGAATTGAATTTCAGACAACAAAAAATGGATTTTGTTTCTTAATCAATTTTATTATTTTATGCCTCTTGAAGAGCTCAGACAATTGATATTTAAAGTTATTATAGTGAGATGTATATTGCTTCCCATCATTTTGATTTCTGGGGCATTCTTGTTTTAGGTTTGTATTTCCACAGTTATACCTTCATTAACTACTTTCTGTTACAGCTTGACTATAGTCATTCCTTTCTTCCACTCTTTATAATGCTTCAAGTATTTTCTGAAGGGATGGTTTTCAGGACATAAATTATTTCAGCATATTTACATCATGAAAGATTGTCCTTTCTCCTTCAACTATCATAGACATTTTTGCTAGGAAAGTATTCTGGGTTGACATCTATAGTCATTTAGAACTGGGAATACTTTGGTCCAAGCTCTTCTTGTTTTCATTGTTTGCTATAATTCTGATGGGTTTCCCTTTAAATGTGACTTGTTTTTCTTTTGCAGGTTTCAATATTCTTTGTTTGTTTTGAACACCTAGTGTTTTTACTATGATGTGGAGTGGGGATTTCTTTTCTGGTCCTGTCTATTAGGTGTTGTATGTGCTTCTTGTATTTGTATGTCTTTCCTCAATTTGGGGAATTTTCTTCTACAATCCTTTTGAAAATCTGGTCAATACCATTATCTGGAGATTCTTGTTTTTCCTCTATACCTGTGATTCTATAGGTTTGGTCTTTTCATGATGTCCTACATTTACTGATTATTCCATTCTCACATTTAAAAAAAAAATCCATAATCTTGGCATGAGCAGTCCAATTCTTCCACCCTATTTTCCAGTCTTGATAATCTATTTTCTACCCCATTCCATCTGTTTCTGAAGTTTTCCTTTCTAGGTGGGCTATTGAATTTTCCACTTTGTCATTCAGTCCTGAGTTTTCTTCTTTATTTTTCTCTTTTGTGAAATCATTCTGAAGTTTATCAATATCTTCTCTTAGTTGATCCCTATCTTCCTTTAGTTCTTTGATTTGTTTGTGTGTGTTTTAACCTCCTTGAATTCTTTGATCATGTCTGTGATAGTTCTTTTAAATTGTGTGTCCTGGCTTACATCTAGGGGATACTCATTGTAGCCCCTTTCTACAGGATTGGTAGTATTTAGTTGAAACATATTACTTGGGTTTTTCACGTTATTATTTTTTCATTGTGATTTTGGCATGTGGATTTCTTTTGTTGTTTGAGATTCTTGTATGAAGCACAAGTGTTTCTTTGTTGAATTGAAGACTGACTTTGCTTGGATTCTTCAGGTCCTTTTGTTGTCTTTTTAGGTATGAAAAGCTGGCTGTTCTAGGCTTCAGGTTTGCCCTTCTGATTTTGCACTGGAGGGACCAGCTAATTTTTGCCCAGCTACTCGATAACTCCTCCAGAGATCCAAAACAGGTAACCTTCAGGCAGGTTTGAACCCACAGGGCCCCACACCATGTGAAGCTGGGGGAGGGGCCCAGGTGTTCCCAAGCTAGGGGGAGGGATTCTGGAATGTTGCTGCCTCACCACCTTGCAGATGGCAGCCTCATTCACTCATTAGGAGAGTGGAACCCATAGAACCGCCTCACAACCCACAGGGTTCACCTACCAGCTCACCAGGGCTGGTCGCAAATGTCTGACTCTGGGTCTAAGGACAACCTAGCCTGGAGCCAAGGGAAAAAAACCCAGGTGTTTTCAAGCGAGGGAGTAGGGAGTCTGGAAAGCTCCCTGCAGCACAGTTTTGGGCTTTCACCACTGAGCAGAGGTCAGTCTCTTACACTGACTGCGAGAATAGAACCCACAGAACTCCCACACCACCCGGGGTCTGCCTACTGGTTCTCCAGACCGGGTTGCAAATGTCCTCCTCTCAATAATTTTAGTGCTCATAGATTAATGTGTCTATAACCTGTATCAGATAATCTCTTTTTTCCCCCAGTAAATGGTGATTAAGTGAAGGCAACTAGTTAAAGTGCAAATGATAAGAACCTGTGGACTGTTCACCCTTAGTCAAGACATCTATGTCATATCCCAATCCCACAATGCTCAGGGATCAGCATGAAAGAGGAGCACAAACATTGTAAGTGCTGCAGTGCACAGACAAAACCTGAGAAAGTATTTTCCAGACAGAACTCTGATGCTACTCACAGAACATAAAATGACTGCCAAAGCTTATGTAAGACCTGCACAAGATCCAGACAGATAAATCTCTGCATGGATATTTGAGGGCTTATCAAGTCTTGAAAGTTTATTGGAGGGAATGTCAGGTCTCTTCAGGGACCCATGTCCCAATAGAGTCACTGTGCTCTAGTGGATGACCAAGTGCCCATGTCTGAACTAGAAGCATTTAGTGAACTACTGGAAGGAGTAAGTGAAGTAGGGATTGATATGTTTGTAAAAAAGAATGAAAATCATTAGAGAGAAGGGAGGGAGGGTAGATTTGGTTAAAACACACTGTGTACACAAATGAAATTTCTAAATTGAGAATTTAAACAAGGTATTTTGATCATACTCAGACTACCTAGCCCCTCTATTTTTTCCACTTGAAGGATTAATATTTCTAAGTTACTTACTATTAAAAAGATGTGAATCTTTTGTTGTAAAAATATATACACTTTTCTCTTAAGGTATACCTAAGTGTGAAATTTCTATAAATAAAAAGTCTTAAGTTTAGCAATTAACATTAAGAATCAAAGTTGGTATTTTACTATATTGGAAAAAAAAAATTTTTTTGGTATTTTTGAGACAGGGTATCCCTGTAACCCCAGATGGCCTGGAACTTGCTTTGTCAACAAGGCTGGCTTTGAACTCACAGAGATCCACCTGCCTCTCCCTCCCGAGTGCAGGGATTAAAGGCATGCGCCACCCGGCCTGGCTGGAAGAATATTTTTTAAAACACATAAAAATGGTTTGATTTGTATCTGCACCAATTTTCTCCAAATTTGTTTGGCTATTTGATTTTATAATTAAATCTTTCCAATTTAAATAAAATAACAAAATTTAATCTAATATTAAAAATTATCACATAATATTCAAAAATATAAAGACAACATAGAGTTTTATTTTTTTATTACTGAAAGGAAACTTATGTCCCTATATAATCTAGAAATTCCCAAGGAGTCACTTGTTTACTCATAGATATAGCAACACTATTTACAAAAGGAAAGCATTAATGGATTAATAAAATTTGTAATATGTTATACAAAGTGAATATTTTTCAGATTTAAGGAATAAATGAAGTGCTGGCATATAGTTGAAGGAGAAAACTTAAGGGCATTGTGCTAATGAAATAAGTTTGTCACAAAGGGACAGATGATTCCATATATATGGGAAATATAATGTGAAATTTATGGCGACAGAAAGCAAAATCATGTTTCTAGAAACTGGCAGTAAGAATTATGGGAATTTACTGCTAGTGAGTACAGATTCTCATTTCTGAAGGATCAAGTGTTCTGGAAATGGAGAAATGGTGACAGTTGTTAAATAATTTGTAGCTAATGCCAATTATATTCAGTTTTGTTGGTAGAAGGGCTCAATAGACGACAAGTGTCTAATATATTAGCTTGACAATCTCTAAGTTTAGTCTCCAGAACTTGCACATAAGTACTAGTGAGTCTACAAATTGTCCATTGACCACCACATTTCCATCATTTACACACACACACACACACACACACACACACTAATACATTTTAAAAGGTGTTAAGGTAGGGGACAGTGAGATGGCTTGGTGGCTAAGAGCACTGGATGCATCTGTATAGGACCCAAGTTTTGTTCCTAGCAGCCATAGAGCAGCTAACAACTTTCCATATCCCAAGCTCCAGAGTATCCACCAACACTCCTATCTGTCCTCTTCAGGCACTGAATATATATATATATTCATATATATATGAATATATATATATATATATGCTTAAACACATAAAATATGAATAAGACAGTGCCAAAATGTCTAAGGTAATAAATTTTATTTCACATACATTTTACAAGTAAAAAAAGAAATTAAAACAACAACAAAAAAAACTGTGTTCTATTTAGATTATCAAATTCATGTTCTTCCATATAATAAGAAGAGAACACAGCCTTTAATCCTAGCACTTGGGAGGCAGAGGCAAAGGAATCTCTGTTAATTCAAGGCCAACAGGGTCTACATATCAAGCTCTAAGCCAGCTGGGGCTACCGGAGACCCCTGTCTCGAAAAAACCAAGAGAAAAAAAAAAAAAAAAAAAAAAAGAAGAGAACTCGTAACCTACTGGATTTTTTTTGACTGAATAATTTCTTTGAGCAGTTTTAAAAGCTGAATTTTGCACTCAGATCTTGACAGGGGCAGATTCCTTCTAGAGATTTCCTGAAAGAAAACCAGTTCCTTCCCTACTTCAACTTTCGGTGGTAGCAACCAATGATTCCTACTCTGTGGCAACAAATTGAATTGGATATCTCCATCTTTAAAAGGTATTGCTACCTCTGAATCATTGCATTATCTACTCATCCACTGATGGCCCATGAGTTGATACCCACATGTATTTATGTAGAAGTGTTTGGACAGCAATAGATGAGTTTGGTGTACATTGCATGCCCTTTGGAACTACACAATGTAATATATATATATATATATATATATATATATATATATATATATATATATCCCCTTTCTTTAGTTTTAAGTAAAATTAAAAAGAAGACAGAAAATTGAAACTGTCCCTAGTCTGTGTTGCATAGAGGCTACAGGCACACGCCAGAGATGGGATGCTGGGTGAGGGCCAGCAGGCAGGCGTGTTAGCTGGAAGCATAGCACCATGGGAGGTGAGATTCCAGTCCTTATCCTGTGTTGTATAGAGGCTGCTTGCCCACGCCAGAGCTGGGGTGCTGGGTAACACATCCCCCCTCTCTGCCAACTGGAACTCTGGAGGGAGGTTCCAGTAAGCTCTACAACCAACCTAGAAGAACTGGGTGGCAACAGAGGACATATAGTGCTCAGAAAGTGTCATCTGGGCTGTTACCTATCCAGTTCTTGTGGAACAGAAAGGGAAGAGTGAACTATACCTTCCAATATATAACCAAAATTGAAAGCCCAAAACCTAAACAAGTCAACACTACATAAATAAGGAGAATACAGCAAAGACACCTGAAGGAATCAAGGAAAGCAATCCCTCAACATGGTAAAGAGGCATTAGAGATTCACATCAGAATACAGGCAAAAGGTAAATGAAATGCCAAGAGCACAACGAAAGGACAATAGGGGAAAAGTCCAGAATAACCACACACCAAACTCTACAGAGCCTGTGGAAGACTCCTACAATGGGATCTCCATAGAGGTAGCCCAGGACACAGATCATAGAATAAGAATCACAGTTATATTCAAAGAAATCATAGAACTAAGGGGAGAGAATGAAAAACTCAGAAAGGACCTAATGGGAGAAAATGACAAACTCTGGAAGGAAGTGGAAACACTAAAAAGATCTCATGCTGAAATGAAAAAGGAAACCAATGAGCAAAGCAAGGAGCTACAAGAAAAGATTGAGAAGCTCCAAAAGGAAGTGGAAGTAGTAAAGAAAACACAGGATAAAATGAAAAAGGAAATCGAAGCCTCATCCAATCAAAAGGAAAGAAAGGGAAAAAAGCCTCGGAAGCAGAAGGGAGGAAGCAGAAAAAAGAATAAAACACCTAGAAGATAACACAGAACATCTAAAAACTCAAGTAAAGATTATGAAAGGTTTAAAAATACACAAGAGTCGAACAACCAGGAAAGGTGGGACACTATGAAAAGATCAAACTTCCACATCAAAGGGATAGAGGAAGGAGAAGAATCCCAAGAGAATGGTATTGATCAGATCATCAACAGAATAATAGATAAAAATTTCCCCAAACTAAAAAAAGACAAACCCATTCAAATACAAGAAGTGCATAGAACACTAAATAGACTGGACCAGAGAAGAAACTCCCCTCATCATATCATAGTTAAAACACTAGATGCCCAAAACAAAGACAAAATTCTGAAATCCACAAAAGAAAAACGACAAATTACATATAAGTGGAAACCTATCAGAATTACAGCTGACTTTTCAGTGCAAACTATGAAAGCAAGAAGAACATGACCAAAGGATTCCCAGTGCTAAATGAATATAAATGCCAACCCAGGTTAGTATACCCAGCTAAAATGTCAATTCTAATTGAAGGACAGAAAATAATTTTTCATGATGTAAACAAGATGAAAGAATACATGTCCAGAAAACCAACTCTTCAGAGACTTCTTGAAGCAGTTCAAAGAACAGAGGATAGGAGCAAGTACCCCAAAATAATTTGAAAGAGAAATTAATAAAAGCAGAACTGCAGAAGCAGAAAATTAGACTAAAACCACGAATGGATAATAAGGTGAAAGGAAACAACACACCCCTCTCAGTTAAAACCTTAAATATTAAAGGACTAAACTCCCCAATCAAAAGGCATGACTGGGAAGATGGATTAGAAAATAGAATTAATCCATATGCTGTCTACAAGAAACCTATCTCACACTCAAAGATAGGCAACAACTTAAAGTGAAAGGATGGAAAAAATATTCCAAACAAATGGTACCAAAAAGAAAGCAGGGGTTGCTATTTCAATATCAGACAAAACAGACTTCAAAGTAGAAACAATTAGAAGAGACAAAGAGGGTCATTACATCCTTATCAAGGGGAAAATTAAACTTGAAGACTTCACAATCATAAATATATATGCACCAAACTCTGGTGCACCAATCTTTATAAATACAATTCTACAGGCCCTCAAGGCACAGATTAACCAAGCACACTCATAGTAGGGGACTTCAATACCTCACTGAGTCTTTTGGACAGATCATCTGGGCAAAGAATAAACAGAGAGACATCTGAACTGAACAATACAATACACCAAATGAACCTTACAGACATCTGAATATTCTGCCCAAACACCAGAGAATATACTTTCTACTCAGCACCCCATAGAACATACTCCAAAATTGACCACACATTTGGACCCAGAAAAAAACCTCGCCAAATACAAAAAAAATTAAAATAATTTCATGCATTCTATGACACCATAGTGCAGTAAAGCTCAATATCAACACCAGGAAAAGCCCTGCTACCTACCAGAACACATGGAGACTAAAGAATATACTCCTGAATAATGCATCGATCAAGGAGGAAATAAAGAAATAAATTCATTCCTGGAACTAAACAACAATGACAGTACAACACAATAAAACGTATGAGACACTTTAAAAGCAGTCCTAAGAGGGAGGTTTATAGCCCTGGGTGCCCATAGTTAAAAAAAAATCACAAATAAATGAGCTAACACTGCAGCTAAAAACACTTGAAAGACAACAGCAAATGAACCCTAAACGCAACAGACAGGAAGAAATAACAAAAATCAGAGCAGAAATAAATGAAATAGAAACAAAGAAAACAATACAAAAAAAAAAAATCAATGAATCCAAAAGTTGGTTCTTTGAGAGAGTAAACAAGATAGACAGACCTCTAGCCCAGGAAACTAAAAGAAAGAGCAACTCCAAATCAATAGAATTTGTGATGGAAGGGGAACTATCACAAAAGACAATGAAACGATCCAGACAATTGTAATCATGTGGGAGTACTTTAAAAACCTATACTCTACCAAATTTGAAAACCTAAGAGATATGGATGAATATCTGCAATCCGGGAATTTGCCAAAGCTAAACCAAGAAGAGATTGGCAGCTTATACAGACTAATAATATAAGAAGAAATTGAAAATGTAATGAGACCACCCAAATTGCTGGGCATGGTGGTGCATTTTAATCCTAGCACTTGGGAGGCAGTGGCAGGTGGATCTTTGTGAGTTCAAGGCAAGCCTGGTCTACAGAGCGAATTCAGGACAGCTGGGGCTACAAGGGAGACCTGTTCGTGAAAAAAAAAAAAAAAAAAAAAAAAAAAAAAAAAAGAGAGAGACCACCCAACTAAAAAAGCCCAGGCCCAGATGGTTTCACAGCAGAATTCTATGAAATATTTAAAGAGGACTTACAACCATTATTATTCAAACTGTTTCAAAAGATACAAGCAGACGGAAATCTCCCAAATTCCTTCTATGTAGCCAGCATCACTCTAAAAACAAAAACAGGCAAGGATGCAACCAAAAAAGAGAACTACAGACATATCTCATTAATGAACTCAGATGCAAAAATTCTCAACAAAATACTTGCAAACCGTATACAGTCCCACTTCAAAAATATCATCCACCAAGATCAAGTTGGAGTCATACCAGGGATGCAAGGATGGTTCAAAATACGAACATCAGTAAATATCATAAAACATATAAATGGACTGAAGGACAAAAGACACATGATCATCTCAATCGATGCAGAAAAAGCCTTTGATAAAAATACACCATCCCTTCATGATTAAAGTACTAGAGGGAATTGGACTAGAAGGATCATTCCTCGAGATAAGCAAAGCCTGTCAGGGTCTTCATGTGGTTTATAACATCTCCTAACCATTAGAGGATGTAAGCTTGTGGCATCAGCCATGGGTTATTCCTCCAACGAGAAAGCTAATAGACAACTAGATTTGGGATATACAGACATATGGCTGCCACTGCTGTGCAGTATTTCCAGGCAGATGAGGTGTAGCTGGTGCTGATGGAGGAGTCTTGCTTGACTCAAGGAGACCTATATTTGCTTTATTGGTTTAGTGGTCTTTGGTAACACTCTCTGGCATTCCAGAGACCAGTTCAATGCAATTCCAATTAAAATTCCCAGGATATTTTTCACAGGCTTGGAAAAAAAATGATTATAAAATTCATATGGAACAACAAAAGTCCCCGAGTAGCCGAAGCAACCATGAGTGAAAATAGCAATACAGAGCTGGGCGTGGTGGCGCACACCATTAATCCTAGCACTTGGGAGGCAGAGGCAGGCGGATAGATCTTTGTGAGTTCAATGCCAGCCTGGTCTACAGAGCGAGTTCCAGGACAGCTGGGGCCACAGGGAGACCCTGTCTCAAAAATACCAAAAAAAAAAAAAAAAAAGAAAAAAAAAAGAAAAAGAAAATAGCAATGCAGGGGGAATTTCTACACCAGACATCAAACTATACTACAGGGCTATAGTCGTAAATACAGCCTGGTACTTGCAGAAAAACATACCCAAAGATCAATGGAATAAAACTGAAGATCCAAACTTTCAGCCACCTTATATTTGACAAGGGGACCAAAAAGACTCAATGGAGGAAAGACAGCATCTTCAGCAAATGGTGCTGGCAAAACTGGATCACCACTTATAGGAGAATAAAATTAAACCCTTACTTTTCACCCTGTACAAAAATCAACTCCAAATGGATCAAAGACCTCAGTTTGAATCACCTCACCTCGATAAGTCTGGCTAGGATCAAGAAAACAAATGATACCAAATGCTGGAGAGGGTGTGGGGAAAGGGGAACACACATCCACTGCTGATGGAAATGCAAACTTGTACAACCACTATGGTAAGCAGTTTGGAGAACACTTAAAGACTCAAAGTGAGCCTACCACCTGACCCAGCCATACCACTTCTGGATATATGTGGGAATGAAACTTTGTATGTGGCTTGAAGCAAGAACTTGTAAGACCTGTCCAGGATGATCTCTGTTTATCCTATATCTCTGTGGGCATTCAGAGTTATTTGTAGCAGGAAGATTCAGGATATTACAATGATTCTTGCTTCACCCTATCTCTGCAAAGTTCCAGATCCCTTCTGTGGTGGTTTGAATGAGTATCCCCCACAGGCTTTAAGTATTCAGACATTTGTCTCCAGTTGGTGGCACTGTTCTTGGAGGTCTTAGAAGGTGTGGCCATGCTAGAGGAAGTAAGTTATTGGGGGCAGGCTTAGTGAGTTTAACAAGCCTTGTGGTCTCCAGTTGCTCTCTCTTGATTTCCTGTGCTCATTGTGAGATGTAACCCTCGGCTTGCTGCTCCAGTCTCCAGCCGCCATGCCTCCCACCACAATGGACTCTAATTCCCTAGAACCATCAATCAAAAGCTCAAATAAACTCTTCCTTTTATAAGTTCCTTTGGTCATGGTGTTTTATCACAGCAACAGAAAAATGACTAATACAGTTATTTGGTACCAGAGGGTGGCCTGTTGGCTGTGAAGAACCTGACCATGTGGATGTTTGGAGAAATGTGGAAGAATTTGGAACTTTGGGCCAGAAAAGCTGTTGATTACTGTAAGCAGAGCTTAAAGGGCCCTTGTAGTAGAAGCCTGGAAGAAAGAATTGCTGCAAAAATATATAGTTCCAGAGGAAAATACTTAGGCAGCAACTAGGATATTTTGATAAAGAGTCTGGCAGCAGTTTGCCCACAGCCCAAATGCTTGCCTGATGCTAAGTTGAAAAGCAGTGGACTAATGTATTTGGTAGAGAATATTTAAAGACAGCCTAATGTAGAAATGGTGGCATGGCTATTAATGGTGAATATTGTACAGATCTACAGTGAAGAAGAGCAGATGGGGCAGAAAGAAATGCAGAATGTAGAGTTTGGATCTGAAAACCCCACTAGGAAGATTAAAGGTGGGGCCAAGGCATGTGAAGGAGAGGTTCCTTTTGATAAGGAGATTAAAGTGATTAAGGAGGGGCCTTGAGATTTACAAGTAAACAACAGAAATAGTACCTTCAGGGCAAGACCACACCCAACTAATCCTCTAACTTTTGAAAGGAAAATATTGAAAGGGTTTTCTGCTCCAACAAGTTCAGTGCAGAGAAGAGTTGCAAATGTGGTTGAAATAGGCCAGGGTCCATCACAAACTTGCAGCCAAACTCGGCAGTTTCATTCCCATGGTGCTGGCTTTAGAGGCATGAAGTTTGCAAGAGTGAAGGGGTCTTCAGTTCTTCCTCCACAGTTTCACAGAGCTTCCAAGGTCAGGCAGAGTGCAGCAGGGGCATCCCTGAATAAAGAAGGCTCTGATAGGCCATTGCGTGAAGCTGTGAATGTGAAGCCTGGTTGGCAGTGGAGACCCCAAGAAGACATTCGAGATGCCAGACCTGTGAGATATTTGCCAAGGAGAGCTGCATACAGGGAGTGATACTGGCCTAAGAAAGAGATGTATGTTGCAAGCAAAGCTGGAAGAGCTGAGCCATCTAAACCCTGTGGAAGTCAAGTCCCAGAAGTTGCACATGGAGCTACTGGACTTGGTTTTTGCCCTGCTGGTTTTCGGTCTTGTTTTGGTCCAGTATTTCCTCACTATGCCTCTATTCCTCCCTTTTAGAATGGGAATGTGTATTCAGTTCCACTGTACATTGGGAGTATGTAATTTGTCTTTTGATTTTACAGGAGTTTACAGTTTAGAAGATTGGCCTGAGTCTCAGAGGAGTCTTTGGACTATAGACTTTTGAAGGGCATTGAAACTGGTAAAGACTATGTGGACTTTTAAGGTTGGACTAAATGCATTTTGCATTTTATATGGTCAGGAGCCTATGGGGACCAGGGAGTGGAATGTGGTGGTTTGAATGAGTGTCCCCCATAGGCTTTAAGTCTTCAGACATTTGTCTCCAATTGGTGGCACTGTTCTTGGAGGTTTTAGAAGGTGTGGCCATGCTAGAGGAAGTACGTTATTGGGGGCAGGCTTAGTGAATTTAACAAGCCTTGTGGTCTCCAGTTGCTCTCTCTTGACTTCCTGTGCTCATTGCGAGATGTGACCCTCTGCTTGCTGCTCCAGCTCCAGCCACCATGCCTCCCACCACGATGGACTCTAATTCCCTGGAACAGTCAATCATAAGCGCAAATAAACTCTTCCTTTTATAAGTTCCTTTGGCTATGGTGTTTTATCACAGCAACAGAAAAGTGACTAATAAACTTTCCCTTGAGGCATTGAGCAAAATGTCACACCTCTAGTTACCCATTGCACAAACCAGAGCTCTGCAGCCCCCCAATTAGAACCAAGGTGGCTCACCCCTCCCTATGCCTGCCCTCCACTTCCTTGCCCATAGCACAGTAGCCTTCAATATATAGACGTCACCGACAGAAAATAAACGGAGTTTCATTTCTCCCCGGATCTCCATGTGTGTGAGTTCATTCATTTCCACAGGTGATCTCCTGTGGTTTTCCCTGCCCCCTTCTTGTGGGAGCAAAGCCTAGAGACTATCGGCCTGCAGGCAGGAGGCAAGTCATGGAGCTGAGCCAAGAAGGGAAGAACAGCTTGTGGAATGTGATCAGTTGTGACACAAAGGCATTGAACAATGACAGTTGGTGCCCAGAATGTGCGGCTTGACTTTCCACCAAAGGAAGAAGGAAACAAGGTATTCCTTGGGCTCTCTCCTAGCCCCTGATTTCCCCCATGTGAGGGAAATCTTGGAGGGTTTTACAGTAGAGACAAGTGGATACCCCCCTAACCAGGGTAGTCATGACCAGCTATGGTATATCTCCATGGAATTTAACTCTTTTCCCATGAGAGATTAATCTTTGAATCTGCTTTAAGCCTCTGTCCTCTATATGGCCAGCTTGGCACTTCTCCAAGGAATTCTCTCTTCCCATGAGGTTAGTCTTTTGAACTGTCTCTTTCCCTAACCACTAGCATTTCCTATCTCTCTTTATAAGTCTCTGTCCTCTACACGACCAGCTTGGCACATCTCTGTGGAATTCTCTCTTCCCATGAGGTTAGTCTTTTGAACTGTCTCTTTCTCTAATCACTAGAATTTCCTATCTCTATTTATCATGGGTAAAAAAGAGACATGCCAAAAAAACCCACAGGCTAAGAAAATAAAAATTCTCAAGAGTCAAGGAGTTAAAACTTCCATATGGGAAGCTGCCTCCTTTTGGAATGAGACTCTTGATATTGCCCAATGGGTGTCCCCTGCAGACTTACGGAATTCAGAATCCTGGACACGTGTGGCACAGTAGGCTAGACACTGAGAAAATGCTCCAGAATCTCTCACACTCTTGCCACTACTAGCTGTGGTGAGATGATGCTTAGGGCCTTCTCACCAAACCACACCAGGAAAGGAAAACAGCAAAATTAAATTGTAGAACCCCTTCTCCTAAGAAACTGCTAAAATTTCCCCCAAGAACCCCAATAAAATTCCCTCTGAAAGCCCTGAAGCTCCAGACCCAGTAAAAATAGAACAGGATATCCAAATCATCCAAGCAGCTAGCCTTAACCGTTCCCCTAATTAGCCACTCCTTCTCAAGGGGTCAGGAGTACCTTCACCCTCAACCTCTTCCCTCTCTGCTACAGAAAAACTTCGCCAGATTGGGGATAACCCAGATCTTCAATTACAGACTTTCCCCACTAATTTAGCTCCAACTTGGGGTCATCCTCTAAACTGGTACCCATACCAGGCAAGTGAGTTGAAAGAACTCAGGCAAGCAGTCCGAGTGAATGGTGTCCAGGCACCATGGACAAAGTCCATTCTCCAGAGCTTTTGCACTTCTCTTAACACTGCCAAGGACTGGAGAGATATATGTAGCTCTTCACTTCCAGGTCCATTATTTTTACAATGGGAAGCACTATACAGAGATGAATGTCTCCAACATGTTGGGAAAAATCAAGGGTAACCTAATATAGACTGGGGTTATGAACAGCACTTTGGAGAAGGAGATTTTAGCACAGGGATGCAGCAGGCTGGAATGGCCCCAGGGTACTTTGGCCAGATCTGCCTTTGTGCCCTACAGGCCTGGGATTGAATTACACCACCCACTGAATCCTAGGCCAGTTCCTCATTATTTCCTAGGCAAAAACCTGAGGAAACCCTGTCTGACTTTATCTTAAAAATCAAATGCTGTCTAGAGAGAAAGATTCCCAACTCTGCTGCCAGAGAGTCACTCCTTAGAAATATTGTTTAGGCAAGACCTGATTTTGTCCTCAAGTGGATGGAACTGGTGGATGAGGACATGAAAAGAGCAAGGGGCTCCCCCCCAAAAAAAAAAACCACAAGAGACACTTGAGGACCAAATCCTCAACAAAACCTTGGATAATCTGGGCTAACTGTGTGGCTCTAAGCATCCAGAAAGAAAGTACAACCAGTAATTAAATAATCAGTAAGACAAGAGAAACTGCAATGCAGACATAAAACTTGAGATCTTACAAAAAAGACAAAAGGAAAAAATAGAGCACTGTTGTTTGGCCTGTCTTCAATCCTTACAGGCAGGCGCATCTGCCCTGTGGCTGCCACTGCTTTTGGCACTCCTCAAGGACAAGAGACACAGTTTTTTAACCTTCCAATGTGGACTGAGGACTGCTGAGATATCCAGTTTGTGGACTAAGCAGCTAATGGGAATTCAGCCTTGTCATAATATGAACTGCCATTGTTGAACTACCTCAGCTATATCATGGAGGGCAGTGCAAGAGGATCAAGACAGGATGCATGCTTATTGTACTCCATTCCCTATAGGAGGGAAAAACTCCAATGTGGAGCATAAGTGCAGGATTGATGGCTGTTTGGGCTTGCCAAGGAGGAGCCTCAAGCACTCCCTTAAGGAAAATATGACATCTTTTAGAAAAAAAATATTCTATGTATATATTTTACTTTCCTTTGTAACAAAAGTAATTTGTTTATTTCAAATAGATATTTTGTGTCATTTATGTTGCTCTAGTTATCACCTAAAGAGGTATCGTTTTATGATGGAAATTGGAAATGATCCTATGTTAAAAGGTCTTTTCAAGAGATTATAGACATTTCCGGGGCTGGAGAGATGGCCTATCGGTTAAGAGCACCGATTACTCTTGCAGAGGACCCGGGTTCGATCCCCAGCACCCACATGGTGGCTGAGAACCTTCTGTAACTCCAATTCCAGGAGAACTCCAGTTTCAGTGGAATCCGACACACTCTTCTGACCTCTGCAGCACTGCATGACACGGGTGCACAGACCTACATGCAGACAGTACATTGAAATTAATTAATTAATTAATTAATTAAATTAAAAAAGAGATTATAGACATTTCCTTCATCTAAAAAATAAAATTAAAAAATAATAATAAATAAAAAATTTAAAATTAAAAAATAAATAAAATAAAATACAAAAAATTAAAATATATAAAAAGAAAATTGAAATTGTTCTAAATTATTTTTCAAGACATTATGGACAACGAGGTGGCTACACACAAATAAATGTCAATATAACTGAAAACCAAATGTATATTCTAAGTTTTGAAAACAAAAATATAGTATAAAGAAAACAGCCAGGTTCAAACTGCATGAGACCCAGTACTATGATAGCATAATATTATAAGAGAAAAGTTTAGACATTTTTGTTAATGTAAAACTAATAAGTAGCAATTTATTTGTAAGGATAAGATTCTGTCATCATTTCATGCATAAATTTTGTGATTTCTCTATTCAAAAGTTTTATTTCCATTGCGGAGTTAGGTTTTAACAAGACTGAGAGGAAATAATCATATTATTTGAGTCCATTTATCTATTTCAAGGTATATTTATTCTCATTTGTCCTGTACTCTTTATTTTATGTTAATGGGAGTAAGCCCACATTTCCAATTCATCATTTATAGTGTCAGAACAGGAAAATATGACCTGAGCAAGTTCTACATAGGGAATATGACACTGAGTTTGTAGCTTTCCTTGCGGGTTCTAACTGTGGTCAGAAAACTGACAGATTGTAATAAATGGCAGATCATTTTAATACAATGGTTTGGAATTTCAAGTCACTGTTACAACTTATTGTCTGTTATATTTATGGAATCTGTATATCAGAGTCACTTGTGGCTATTTAAGATAAAACAAAATGAAACTTTCTACTCATCTAACATATTAATTGATACAGCAGTGTTTGTTGATACACTTTATCTAAGGATAAATAAGAAGCTTTATCCTCAGAATGACTTTGCTACATTTGCCAGTAATTGTGCATAATGTATATGGATCTGTTAATGGGCTTTGAGTGAATTCAGATAGCACATATGGCCTGTTATCTGATGTATACATAGAACGTGTAGAGGTGAACTCTAGGAAACCCATTTCTTTCTTCTGAGTGGCTCTTTCCTCAGCCAGTGACCAGATCTACTTTAATTTCTCTATGTACACATATCAAACAGGAAAGTAATTCTTCTCAGATATCTCACAGGCTTCCTTCCACATGGCTCATTTGATGAAGTTTTTTTTTTTTTTTCCCCTCAGCCAGAATTCTAGCTGTGTGCACCTCCCCCAAACTTAACTGATTTATGAGTCACAGGATTGCTACTTTCCTTTTATATTTTTGTGTTTTTCTGTATTATGGTCTAAAAATCAAAGACTTCATCTTGTTTCTTTCTATAATATAAAGAAGAAATGTCTAGAGCAGTAAGTTAATCAAACTTTAAAAGTGTTTTAACTATTTAGTAAGCTTGACTAAGATTTTAGATATTTTCTTTGGAAGGAAAAATCATTTCTGTTATTTCATTCTAGCCAGAAGCTATGGCAACCACTGTTAAGTATTTCATATTTTTGTGGCTGAAGAGATGGCTCAGCAGTTGAGAGTGCTGGCTGCTCTCACAGAGGACCCATGTTTGATTCCTAGCACTCACATGGTGGCTGGGAACCGTCCTTAGCTCCTTTTCCAGGGGAATCCGAGGTCATCTTCTGACCTCCATGACATGCACGACACGGGTGCACCAACCTACATGCAGATAGTACACTCATACACATAAAAATAATAAACAAAAAATTTAAAAAAGAATTTCTTATTTATTTATTTATTTATTTATTTATTTATTTATTTATTTATTTATAACAGGGGAGAGCGTGAACGAAGTCCCCCATTACCACAAATTATGCAGTCTAGTATCCCCCATTTGGGGAAATCGCGGGGTCAGCACATCCCAAGGGCAATGGATGATCCTCGCCCTGGGAAAACCACCTTCTTGATCATGGTATCTCCCCTGCCAGGTAAGTATAGAATTACATATTTTAAGTGTAAACTTTGTACATACACTTAATCTTGTGGGAAGATCCATTTTAAATTAGGGGTTAGTTCTCAGCTAGCATCCCTCAAGTTATTGTTATTAAACTTGTTCTTGCATCATACATCATTTCTTAATCTAATTTAGACCCATTTCCCTTTCTATGGCCCCCACCCCACTCAATTTCTTGTATTCTGGCATACATGTCTTGCATCTTTTTCTGAGTCTTTCCAAATATTTTTTTAAAGTAGAGGATTATTGTTCTGGGGGGAACCTCACTGTTTCAGTCATTTTTTTGTCTCGTGTCCTTTTGTTGTTGCTGTTCCCCTCCAACTTGTTGCTTCAAGGAAATATATATATGATAATATATATAGTATATATATATATATATATTCCCCTATACTTAAAATGAGTCATCTGAAACAAACTATGTTATTTCTGAATCATATTTCAGCATTCATGTGTTTTCCTTTTGATGTTATATTACTCTAAAATATGAATGCATACCCTCCACCCATATACCAAATTTCTAAAGTCTGAAAATATATGGTATGTTAATTCTAGAACCTGTTAAGGTATTCACATTTTAAGAGCACAGTTGCTTTCAGATAATGAGGAATATAACATTATTTTTGCTCAGTTTGCCTTACAACTAGTTACTTGGTGCTAGCATTCACGGATGGGGGATACCATTAGTTATTTGTTTTTCTGGGACTGTGTTACTTCACGTAACATAATATCGTCAAGTGCATGTATCTCTGAGGTAGGATGAGTCTTGTGGGTATATACACAGGAGTGGTATGACTGGGTCAGGTAGTAGGCTCATTTTGAGTCCAGCCACATGACACTAGGTGGGGCAGCAGGATACAGGGGCACAAGACTGGGATCTATGTTTAGCTCTGAGAGATGATGTCATTTTGCTTATAAAAGTGACTCCCAGCATGCAATAAATCAATTTATCAATTACTTTCATCACAGAATTCCCAGATCCCTTATTTTGCCAGTATACAGGCTAAAGCAGGCCTGGATTTTAAGTGTCTGTGGCTAAAGTGTTAGATGGGGATTTATCAAATAGCTGATCTATCAGATAGCCTGGGGTTGGATGGAGACTAATCAGGTCAGAAACCTGTGGAGTGGATTGTGAATGCATGTAGGCTGAAGATTGGCCATCAGCCATAGGCCTAAAATTCCTTTACAGAGACCAGCAGTTTGGGGGCAGGTGGGATAGCACAGCCAGACAGGAAGTGTTCTGCTTCACAGGCTAAATTCCTGGGTTGGAAGTACCACTCAGGTCCAGTTACGAAAGTGACCAAGGGTCAGTCCCCCCCGGCAGTGACCACAGGTGGCCACCGCTTCCCTTCCCTTAGCAGGACAGTGAAGTACCTGATTCTAGCAAGAGAAGTTTCTTACATAATCTAACTTTATTTCAGTCAAAACATTGATTTATTTACCTTTTAATCCAATATTAATTAGAACTCTTTGCATGAAATACGTTTTAATAAATTTGAATGGATGTAAATATTTGTGAGTTCATGACTACTACATTGATATTATCGATGCCATAGTTTTTAATGAAGGGAAAGGAAAAGAATAAAATCATTATGAAAACAAAAAAATACAGAACAACTTTGAAATGAGGTAGAAGATTGAAGTGATAAGCTATAGTAATTTACAAACTGCTTGCACCAGATGTGCAAATGGATTTATACCCCATTTCCATCATAGCCCATCATTGATGCCAACACCCATTTGTAATTTTTTGTCATTATATGAATTCTGTTCTGAAATTATTTCAATTATTTTTTTAAATATGTTTTTCTTTCCAGAGGAAACCCCATATTATGATCTATTCAACCTAATCTAATCATTATCTATATTCAAAACAAATAAAGAGTGCTTTATAACTGAAACTAAAAAAAATCGCTTTTTGGTTTTTTTGGAGAGTCTGGAATGGAAACCTTCATAAACCTGCTGTGAACTTATGCAGTATGTTCATTGTACAAAATTCTGGGTTGGCAGTACCTGGAGAATTTGAATGCTTTGGGTGGATACATCTATTGTCACTCATCCATTTTATTCTAAATTCAACATGGCTGACAGGAACACCATCTTTAGTCTTCTGTCAGAGTCCCTCAGATGCAGCCATTAGTAGAAATTTCTGACTCAACATAAGTTTAGAAGCAATTTACTACATGATATACCCTGATGGGATGTGAAAGAATCAATTTTCATTTTGGAGCAAAAGAAATACATCTATACCTGCAGGTGGCATTGAGGTCATAACCTCATCCCAGGAATGCAGAGAAAGCCACAGATGTTTCCAGCATCGTAATTTCTGAATTGGATTACTATGATTCACTGAGTCTGTGAACCAGAAACTGCTGAACTGTGACTTCAGCTTGTAGAAAATGAAGTAAGCCAAATATTCAAAACTACTGATCATGAAACTTCAAACATAATTTCATAGATATTATTAGGAAATTTGATAGCAAATGGATAGATCTGGAAAAATATTAAGTGGGAATGTCTAGACACAGAAAGACAAATACTTCATTTTCTCTCTGATATGTGAATCCCAGATTTAGATCTTAAATACATTGGAAGAAAAACTTTTTTCTGTGAAGAAAGAATTTGAATATATCAGGAATAGAATATGGAAGGTCATCAATTGGTGGATTACACGGTTCCTGAATCTTTCCTTTCATTTATGCATTCATTGTGAATTTCCAACAGGTAATCTGTGGGCTCCATACACCCATGTCAAAATTGCTTCTGTGATGGAGGCATGTCCTAGTTCCACTGCTGTGGCTATTACACAATATTCTGACAATAAGCAACTTAGATGAAAAAAGGGGTTATTCGGATTATGCTGCTTTCAGTTTAAAGTATATCACTGAGGGGAAGTCAAGGCAGGAAGTTGAAGCAGGTCTCATTGCTTCCACAGTCAAGAGGAGAAAGAATAGCCTGCTTGCATCCTTTTCTGTTTGTTTGCTTCAGCTAGCTTGTCCTCTTGTGCTATTCAGGACCCCTTGCCTAAGGAAGTTTGCTCTTCACAGTAGCCTGGGTCTTCTTAAATCAATTAACAGTAGAGATAATTCTCCACATACAGTCCTGGAGGTTAACTTGAACTAGATGATTACTCTCTTCCTGAGTGATTTTAAGTTTTGTCAAGTCAAAACTAATCGCTATGCAGTTAAGTCACAATAGACACAACAAGTTTTGGGAGCAAAGACACTTGGGAAAGATATGCTGCTATACGTTATATGTGATGACATATATAACACATATATGTTATAGCAATAACAACAAATTTTGCCATTGAGTTCTAACTTGCCCAGTTCCATGTGTGAATACAGAGAATTGGGCTTGTAGACATTTGTTGTCAGGCAGAAAAACTATTTTTTTGTGATGGGTAACATTGCCAAAAGTGTCAGGCCAGGGTCAGGGTGATATGGAATAGGGTCAAGCCCTGGGTGATGGAGGTAGTACATGCTAGGCTGGAGGTCCAGTGACTCAGTGACAGCGAGCAAAGTGCATGACCCTGACCAGGAATGAAGTGGTTCTGACTGAACAAATATAATGTGAATTTCAAAAATCTTTCAGCTTATGGAGTAAATCAATGCTACCAGCTTTTGGAAACTAATCCTGTTCTTTTAACTTGTATTTTAATTACAATTGACTGTGTTATCAAGGGGACTGTTTCTCATGTTGCTTATTATTTTAGCACCTGATGCTGAAAGAACTTGAAAATGACTGGATTAAATGATTTTAGTACAAATATTTCACAAGAAATTTCCTAGAGAAATTATAGACCCTTACATTTAAAGCATCAAAATTTGCCTTCGAATCTCTCTGGGGGGAGAAGTGGAAACAAAAGACAAAGAGATTAAACTCTATTATTCATGGCATATGCTTGCTCCACAAGAGATTAACTCAGGACATTTGAGCGGTCCTTTATCAGAGTAAGAAACTCATGAGGTGGAGTCAACAATTCCCATCCGGGTCTGATGAAACTGAGGCTCAATAAGGTTAACTGTATGACTATCTCACATTTATGGAAGATGAAATATTCAGTATAAGAACCAATGTTTGTCTGACAAGCTCTGTCTGAGGATAAAATTCATGAGCTTTCAGAAGATTAACACTTCTGATGAGCCAATCCTCAGAGTCCAATTTCTTTCAGCACTGCCGATCCACGCTGGATGAAATGTTTTAAATGCATGTCAGGTGCACTGAGCAGATGGAGACGAATTCCAATATTCTTCAAAATATGAAGAGTAGAATTAAGTAATGATAAGGACATTTTTGAGATACAGAGTGACTAAACACTGCTAATAAATTAATGTCACAGTTGTCTACATCTCTGGAAAAACAATTTTAGCATGCATTAGTGAGTTGTAGTCTTCAAATTACAGGGTGGGGTAAGGATTGGTTCATGTTGCATTTAAACTACCCAGTTTGCAAAGCTAAGTATTAAATATTTAACCTTTGTCACAATCATAATAGAAACAAAAATGCTAATAAATGCTATTCATTTATAGTTATTCATTTGTATTTTATTAGAAAGACAATATGTAAACACCCTTAAAAAGCATTCAAATATATTGAATAAATATAATGAAAATAACATAATTCTTTACTAAAGCTTTGAGTCAGCCAAGTGGGAGCCTATTTTTATAAATACATTTTGCTGGAGTTCAGGCACACCTGCATATTTATGCATTGTCTATGAATATTTTCATGGTACAGTGGCAGACCACACCATTTGATGTGCACCACTTAAAATACTGATGGCCCTACCATGTACAGAAAGATTTTGCAAAATTCTGACATAGAGAATAATACTTTTTGTAATTTATTTTACTGTTTCTCTTTGTATGAACATATTTCCAATTATAACACAGATTAAGCAGTTCAACCCATTAAATCTTGTCTATTTGGAACAGCTTCTTTAATTTCTTGGAGAAAAATGTACAGGTAGACACCGAAGATTGATTTATAAGCTAAATGCAAATTCTGGTGAAATAAAATAAAATAAAACATAACCCTAATTGCAACTGATGAATTAAACATCCTTCACTTCTCCAGATCCCTACTCCCTACAAGCAGGAAAGGTACAAGAATAAACTTTCTCTGTTATGGGTTTTAATTGAAGCTCCTCAAATTGTATGATACAAATTTGTACAAGCATAGGTATCAAAACTGACTTTATTTGATATAATAATCAACACTGGCAGGGAAATTCCAATAGAATATAGAGCAATGTGAGTAAAATCACTGTTTCAAGGTGGGAGACAGGGAGAAGAGCTGTGAAATGGAGTCTTGTGGACACTATTTATTGAAATCTTGAACCCTCAACGGCTGTGGAGTTTTCTAATTATCATCATTGTCAATTAACTTCTGATTAATTTATCTGACATTTATTATTTTATGAATGTTTTGTAGCAATTATTTCACTTTTCCTTTTAATATACTAGTATGATGAAATACTTGTGTTTCCTATTATAATAATTAAGACTCTGAGAATTATAAAAACGCTAATTTGAACGTATTTACTGCTTTTTAAAAATATATTTTATTATTAAACTTTTTCAAAAATCATTTCATAATCCAGTTTAGACTCATTTCCCTTTCCATGCCCCACCCAATCTGAGTTCATGCATTCTGCCATACATGTCTTGCATTTTTTTCTGAGTCTTTCCAGAGTTTTTTTCAAAGCAGAAGATTATTGTTTGGGGGAGAATTTCACTATTTCAGTCAGGTAATTTTTTGTCCAGGTTCTTTTGTTGTTGTAGTTCCCTCCAACTTGTATTGCATATATATATATATATATTGCATATATCGCACCTATACTAAAATCATGTCATCTGAAAATATACTGTATGTTATATCCAAAACATATTTCAGCATTCACAATTTTCCATTTTGATTTTATATTACTCTAAAATATGCATTCATACCCTCTACACATATACCAAAATTTTAAAGTCTGAAACAGTGAACTTCTGCTCAAAACAGTCAACTTCCTCATGGAGAATATTGAGAAAGACTGAGAAAGAGATGAAAAGCATGTTTGGCAGAATGCATGAGCTGTGGCGGGGGGGGGGAATGGGCGGGAACATGGGTCTACATTTGTTAAAAAAGTAAAAATAAATTTATGTGAAACAAAGAAAGTAAGTGATATGTTAATTCTAGAACCTGTTAAGGGATTCATTCCTTGTATATTTTAAATAACTTATCAATTCTTGAGAATTCAATTCATATGGATCAAAAATTTTCCATCTCCACTCCCTCCCTAGTATCCCCTCATTTCATATCTTATATTTTCTAAGTCCTGAGGAATCCAACTTGTCTTTCCTAAGTGTTCTGAAACAGGAGTCCATCCCTACCTACACCCTCAAATCACACCCTCAAACAACTGACTCTCCCTCAGTCCCAGCAGCTATCAATTGCCAATAGTTCTACAGCCAAGGCTAGGGCTTCATGTCCACATGTGGTAGTGTTTTGTTGAAGTTAATTTTATGTATGTTTGGTGCATGCTGTTACTGTTGCACTGAATTCATATGTGTAACTAGTTGCAGTCTGGAAAATATTGTTTTTTCATTTTGTTTTTTGTTTTTGTTTTTTGTAGTATCCAATGTCTCTGGCTCCTTCAAATTTTCTAACCAAAACAAAAAAAAAAAAAATGCCCCCAAATAATCATCTAGGATAGTAAACTTAAAAAAAACTAATTTTGTTGCTGTTGATATTCTATTGGTATTCTTAGCATTCAAATAATTCCTTCCAAAGTGACTTGCTTTTCTTTTTTATTCAAATTATAATAGTGAAAATAAATCTTTTCCACTTACTCTGTAAAAGCTCCAGTGTTACTTATTTTCACTTGTCTATCTAAAGGGAGCTATCATATGATAACTAACATTTGGTGCATTATCTTTCCTTATGTACCAAATATTCCTGCAAAGATCATTATTACACTGGTGAGGTCATCTGCTAGTTTCTCAGAAACATCACTAAGTAAACTTAAGTCCCTCCTGAGATTATAGCATCTGCTCAATAAATTGAATTCCTCTATTACAACAAATTTGGGAAAAGGCTATTATGTTTTAGAATATATGGAGAAGAGCTGCTATAGGAAATGCATCACTGTCAAAGTTGAATATTGATATCTACAGTGTTGTCTAGCTTTGGACAAAATTTGATTTCTCTACCACTCACATTGATTGAAAACACATGACATATATATTATAGCACAGGATTATACCAATTGGAGAAATTTAATAAACCCTGAATACTTTATTGATATACATAGTAGAATTTATAATGTAGCATGTAATAATATGGACTCATAAAATACATGTGTGACCAAGGTAACTTATTAATGCTCAGGAAGAATGCCTTTAATACTAACACTTGGGAAGAACTGGTCAAGTCACCATAAGTTGGGCACATTGTGGGCTTCACAGTTACAAGACAACTGGACTTACAGAAGGACACTATCTCAAAAAATATATAAATTGATATAATTTAAAATGTCCATCAGTTTATTTCAGGTGCCCCAATCTTAGGCAAAGAACTATTGGCAGCCTATAACTGCTGGGTGGAGAGTTGATTTTTAAGGGAGAGACTCCAGATAGGCTGACTAGACCCATGTGGATGAACTTGCACTGAGGGATATCTGGGTACATTAACTTGACTCTATAAGCCTTAATAGATATAACGGAATGTGTAAAATCCAGTGTTTGAGGAAAATAAGAGGCACAGATTGGGGAGGTGTATAAAGATTATTAAAACATTTTGTATGAAATGCAAATGTACAGAAAAGAAAATTGGAGCAATTCATAGACATAGACATGTGAAAAAACACAGAGTACATGTATATATGGATATGGATACAGAGGTATGTGAATGGAAACTATTTTTAGAGTTTGGGGATACACTGACTGTTAAATCCACCTAGGTACAGAGTTTGAGTCTATTTTTAACAAGTTTATATTTACAAGTTTATAAAATTGATATCTAAATTTTTTCTTTTTTTTAATTTTTTTTAAATTTTATTTATTTTTGTATGTGTATGAGTGTACTGTCTGCATGCAGGTCTGTGCACCCGTGTCGTGCAATGCCGCGGAGGTCAGAAGAGGGTGTCGGATTCCCCTGGAACTGGATTTCTCCTGAAATTGGAGTTTCAGACGGTTCTCAGCCGCCACGTGGGTGCTGGGGAACGAACCCAGGTCCTCTGCAAGAGCGGTCGGCGCTCTCAATCGCTAGGCCATCTCTCCAGCCCTGATATCTAAATTTTATAGTTTACTGTTATGTATGTCGTAGGTCACTATACATTCAGTTTAGCTAATAGCCATATTTTTCCTCAGAGTTCATTTGATCACAATATAAACTCTGGGTTACATAAATAGATATACTG